>REGO01001362.1:36052-89567 GCA_010120015.1 Rhombomys opimus | reverse complement strand
AGCTCAGCACCACCAGGACCGTCAGGAAGGCACAGGGCTTCGACATTGTGGATGTTGCAGATGCTGCTGGTCCTCTGGGCTGTGTGGTCCTGAACCTTCCCCTCTAGGTTCTCTGAAGCCCATCCTTTGTGGATGTGTCTTAAATAGGGGACACACTACTGTTTGCTTTCTGAATGCCTTTCCCTTACTTTCTAATATCTTTTCACTTTCTTTAATTTTCTGCTTGTGTCTGGGCAGTTGTAAGCCATTTTGATTTCATGATTGCTTCCTGTTTCACTACTGCCTTCCAAAAGCTGTTTTAAAGGTTCTCTTTTTCTGATTCGAATCGTCATTATTTATTACACCACAGGTATACAGTCTTTGTTTGAAATTTACACATTCATGATAAAGACAAAATTTTCTATAAAACGTCCTCTAAAGGTTATTGATTGATGCAAATTTATTTCATTTTAATATTTTTAAATAATGTTGTCCTAAATGTTGGCCATAAGTTTCAGCATCTGCTTTGATACCCTTCAGGGTAGAGCCTTTCAGAGGCCCTCTGTGGCAGGCTCCTGTCCTGTTCCCTATTTTCTTCTGCTTCTGATGTCCATCCTCTTTGCCTTTCTGAACGGGGATTGAGCATTTTAGCCAGAGTCCTCATCTTGATTAGTTTCTTTAAGTGTACAGGTTTTAGTAGGTTTATCCTATATTATATGTCTAATATCCACTTATGCTATTAGTGAGTATATACTGTGTGTATCTTTCTGGTTCTGGGACACCTCACTCAGGATGATCTTTTCCAGTTCCCACCATTTACATGCAAATTTCATGATTTCCTTGTTTTTTATTGCTGAGTAATATTCTATTGTGTAGACGTACCACAATTTCTGTATCCATTCCTCAACTGAGTGGCATCTGGGCTGTTTCCAGTTTCTGGCTATTACAAATAAAGCTGCTACAAACATGGTTGAGCAAATGTCTTTCTTATGAAAGAAGTGGGAAATAGTATGACCTGGAGAGGACTGGAGCTCCACAAGGAGATCAACAGAACCAAAAAATCTGGGCACAGGGGTCTTTTCTGAAACTGATACTCCAAACAAGGATCATTCATGGAGATAACGTAGAACCCTTGCAGAGATGTAGCCCATGGCAGTTCAGTGTCCAAGTGGGTTCCATAGTAATGGGAAATGGGACTGTCTCCAACATGCCCTGATTGGCCTGCTCTTTGATCACCTCCCCAAGGGGGTGGGGAGCATCTTTACCAGGCAAAAGAGGAAGATAATGCAGCCACTCCTGATTAGACCTGATGGACTAGGATCAGAAGAAGGAAGGAGAGGAAGTCCTCCCCTATAGGTGGAATTTGGGAGGGGCTGGGTGGAGATGGTGGAGGAAGGGTGGGATTGGGAGGGAAAAGGGAGGGGGCTACACAGAGATAGCAAGTGAATAATGCGTAATTAACAAAAATTAAAATAAGAAATAGTGTTGTCCTTTAAATTTTTTCTATATTTGTAGTCCTCAAATTGAGTTATTAACTACAGTATTAGTGTATATAAAAGGCTAATTTAGTCATCAATGTATATTAATTATTCATATGATGATTGTTTAGCCAACAGGAGGATACAATGTGTATTACAGTTTCCTGTTGAAGCTTGATGAAGTCAGTCTATTTTCTTGAACCCATGGATACATTAAGAAACCCACAACTGTAACATGGTCTTCTACCACAAAATTCACAAGTTGGCAGCTTGTTCATGCTTTTTCCTCTTCTCCAACTCTCTCTTGATCTCTCTAGCTAATCTATACCTCTGTCTCTCCATCATGTACACAATTAGACATTCACACACTCACTCATTTGTGACAACACCTCATGTATGTTTTGATTCTCTCCCTGAGTTTTTCTTTCGTATATGGAATTCTTCAATTCAAAGATTTCTGTCTTTGTCTTATAGCACCTCTCCACTGATTTTCTCTTTCATGGATGATTTTCTGTTTTATTACATGCCTGTAATCCTGACACTGAGGAAGAGACACAATTATGTACCTGGGGTGCTGTATTAGTCAGTGTTCCCTAGAGTAACAACATTCATAGAAAGAGTCCCTCTCTCACTATATATATATATATATATATATATATATATATATATATATATATGTACATATACATAATTGTGTGTATGAGGTATTAGAGTTATTATAGGCTGTGGGCCAGCATCCGGAAAGGGTTGCTTGTGTATGGAAGGACAAAGAATCCAGCAATTGTCCATCCTATGAGGCTGGATGTCTTAGCTGATATTCAGTATGTGCCAGAATCCAAAACAAATAGGCTCCAAAGCTACTGCAGGAATGGACTTGGTAGTGAGGGCAGAACACAAAGACCAACAGCAAAGCTTCCTTCATTTATCCTCTTCTACAGGCTTCCAGCAGAAGGTGGGGCCCAGATTAGCAGTGAGTCTCCACACTTCACAGATTAGATTAATGCTGTATCTTCCCCTCATAAAGATTCTGATTGGCAGTGGATCTCCCAACCCCAATTTAAGCAAAACGCCCTCACAGCTGTGACCTTACATTTGGGCTTTCATTTCTCTCAGTTGTAGTCAAGTTGACAACAAATAATAGCCACAACGACCTCAAAGGCCAGTCAGTCTCACCGCAGTGGTGAGTGCTAGCTTAAGGGAAAGTACTTGTCACAGAAAACTAGGTAGAAAGTGATGGCAGTAAAAGCCAGTCATTGATCGACATCTGGCTGCAATGTATGCACATGGAAATGCACACACACAGCATGTGTATGTAACAGGGTTTTTATAATTTGTATATGACACAACCATAGTGATTTTTTAAAAGCGTGTGATTAGAATAAAAATGGATAGTTGATTGTTGAAGTAAAATGGAAGACTTTACCTAAGTCCTCACGCCTGCTGACAGCTTGTTTTTTTAGAGAGAATACACAAGTACACACTGGAAATGTGGCAGCATCTTCAACACATGGCGTTGGTCCTACTGGATGGATCATTAGTTGACAGGTCACTCTTAAGAAGGAGTTGATGAAGCTCTGGGATTTCCATACATACAGATGCACACTGTCTTCCTCCCTCCAAGTGTCCTGAATAATCCAAAGAGCTGATGAATCAACACAGGAATACAAAATGGCAGAGAAACACCGAAAGAAATGCTCAACATCCTTAGTCACTCAGGAAATGCAAATGAAAACCATGTGAGATTCAACCTCACACCCATCAGAATGGCTAATAAAACACTCAAGTGATGACACATGATGGAGTGGTTGTGGAGAAAGGGGATCCCTCCTCCATTGCTGCTGAGAATGAAAACTTGTGCAACCCCTTTGGAAATCAATCTGGTGATTTGTCGGAAAATTGGGAATATGCTGTCAAGATCCAGCTATACCTCTACTGGGCATAGAGCTGAAAGATGCTAAAATGTACAATGACATTTGCTCAACTATGTTCATAGTAGCATTATTCATGATAGCCAGAATCTGGACACAACCTAGAAGTCACCTCAACTGAACAATGGATTCAGAAATTGTGGTATATTTACACAATGGAATACTACTCAGCAATTATAAACAAGGAAACCATGAAATTTGCAAGCAAATGGTGGAAACTAGAAAAGATGGTCCTAGAGAGGTAACCCAGAAGCAGAAAGACTCATGGTATATACTCACTTATAAGTTGATATTAGCCATATAATATAGCATAAACACACTAAAATCGATAGTCTTTCAGAAGCTAAACAACAAGGAGGGGCCTAGGGAAGATGTTTAATCCTCATTCAGAAAGTCAAACAGGAAGTTGGAGAAGACAAGGACCAGGACAGGAGCCTTCCAAGGAGTCCTCTGAAGGACTCTACCCATCAGGATATTGAAGGAGAAACTGAAACTCATAGCCAAACTTTGGGCAGAGTGCAGAAAACCTCATGGAAGAAGAGGGAAATAGAAAGACCTGGAGGCAACAGGAACTCCATAAGGAGACCAACACAACTAAAACATCTGAGCACAGGGGGACCTGAAGAGACCAATACACCAACCAAACACCATGCAAGGAGAGGACCTAACCTCCCCGTGCCCGCTCAGATTAAGCCCATAAGCTGCTCAGTTTCTAAGTGGATTTTCTATTAAGGGGAGCAAAGGCTGTCTCTGACCTGAACTCAGAGGCCAGCTCTTTGATCACCTCCCAGTGTTGGGGTGTAGATTTGCCAGGCTACAAAGGAAGATGATGCAGCCAGCCCTGATGAGACTTGTTAGGCTAGGCTCAGATGGAAGGGGAGGAGGACCTCCCCTATCAGTGGACTAAGGAAATGGCGTAGGGGAGGAATGGGGGGGTTGCCACTGGGAGAAAATGCAGGGTGCTACAGCTGAGATACAAAGCAAACAAATTATGATAAATAATAAATATAAAGAATAGAGTCCCTGGGCTGTTCCGACAAAACCACAGATCTTGTTCCTTTAGGATTAAGAACTAGGTTTTCTGAAGCAATTAAGACTGATCATGGTTGGGGTAGCAGTCTCTCCAGGGCACCCAGGCCCAGTTTTTGGGGGTCTGTTAGTCTCCTTTTGGAGATCCTCTCCCCTCCAGGTCTTTCTATCTCCCCCTTCTTTCATAAAATTTCATACATTCTGCCCAAAGTTTGGCTATGAATCTCAGCCTCTGCTTTGATACCTCAATCGGTAGAGTCTTTCAGAGGCCGTCTGTGGTAGGCTCCTGTCCTGTTCCCTGTCTTCTCCTGCTTCTAACGTCTATAGCATTTGTCCTTCTGAATGAGCATTTTCCTAGTGTCTTCCTACTTGTTTAGCTTCTTTAGGAGTATAGATTTTAGTATGTTTATCCTATAGTATATGTCTAATAACCACTTATGAGCATGTATATACCATGTGTCTTTGTATGTATATAGCATGTGTCTTTCTGCTTCTGGCATACCTCACTCAGGATGATCTTTTCTAGCTCCCTGCATTCAACTGCAAAATTCATGATTTCCTTGTTTTTAATGGCTAAGTAGTATTGGGGAGGGAGGATGGGATTGGGAAGAGATGAGGGAGGTGGCCACAGCCAGGATACAAATTGAATAAATTATAATAAATGATAATGATAATAATAATGAGGGTAATAAAAATTCAAAATGAAAAACAGTGACCATGACTGGAACATGGATTCATGTTACACCAAGTGGCACGTTCCACTGTGGAAGACGTTATCTGAACGCTTGAAGTCTCAGATCCAAAGGCAGTCACAAACCCGCGCGTTCACCCAGCTCATTGTTGCTGGTCCCAGCAGGCAGAGCAGCAGGCAGAGACTCTCTTCTTTGGGTTCAGAAGATACCCGCATTCCTAGCTCAGGGCTGGTTTGCTCAGTTGCACGATGCATTCCAAATGTTTTCCTTAATCATCAGAAACTATGAGCTTGGTTGTGAGTAGCTCCTGACGAGACTACGGAGAGACTCCTCCTTCTCCAGAGAACTTCGAGTGTAGAAGGCTTGAGGGGAAGGACACACAGTGACCGTTTTGTGCCCGTGTAGCCGACTTGCTAAACGTCGGTTCAGAAGACATGAACGCTGAGGACATGAACCTGAGAGGATTTTCCCTCCCTCGGATGAGAAGTGAAGGAAATGAAATCCTCCAAACTAATGTCGGTTCTTCTGGGTAAAAGCCTGTTTTAGCGTGGAGGAAACTGCCAAGAAACTGAATTCTGTTGAGAAGTTGCCGGAATTGGACTCAGTGTGTTCTTTGCAGGCCAAGGCCGGTAGGTGGCGCTCGTCTCTAAATATTCTTCAGCTTTGAAGATTCTGTTTCCTTTTTCTTTTTTCTTTCTTTCTTTTATTCTTTCTTTTATTCTTTCTTTCTTTCTTTCTTTCTTTCTTTCTTTCTTTCTTTCCTTCTTTCTTTCTTTCTTTCTTTCCTTCTATTTCTTCCTTTCTATTTACTTCCTTCCTCCTTCCTCCTTCATTCCTTCCTTCCTTCTTCTTTCTGTCTTACTTTCTCTTTTATTTTTTCTTTCTTTTTCTTTTTTTCTGTTTTCCTTTCTTCCATCCTTTCTTTCCTTCCTTCCGTCGTTCCTTCCTTTCTTTCTTTCTCTCTTTCTTTTTTCTTTTTTTTTTCATTTGACACAACATTAGGTCATTAGATGAACATTCTCTATGTGCCAAAAATAAGAGAAAATTTCCTCACATGTGAGGGTTTTTTTTTAATTAACCTTGAACAGCTTAATTTTTGGCTTAACACATGGTTATGCATTTTTAGATGAAATATTACTAAGGAATCAAGATGTAATAGAAAGCAATTGTGCAGTGAGCAGAGCTGGGTAATGAGGAGCCCAACTGTGCCATTCTATATGGGGGTGGCAGTGGGCAAGGGCTGTGAGACTGAAAGAGGGGTTCTGGGAATGCAGGGACATACAGGCAGTATATCAGAAAAAAGAGCTGTCTATGTGCACATATATGTAATTAAATATAGTATGAAGTCCTATTACATGGAACATCATGTATATTACATAAATTTATCTGTAATTCCACTTTCAGTTTTGGTGTAGAACACTGTGTCTTATATAAAGTATTGTTTCCCATCAATTTCTTATTGAACATTGAATTGGAGATTAATCTTCAGTGTCCATGTGTCTAGGACAGATATTCAGGCAATTCTGACAGACAGCAACTGCTCTCAGTGCTTTAACTCTCTGCATTTTTCCATTCAATATTTCATCTTTCTTTGAGATGTTCATTTCATGGTAGAGGTCTCCACTTATTTTTTTTCCTAGCAAAGTAGAAAAAAAACTCTGATGTTGGTTTGTGGCATTGAATCAAAAAGTACAATGTCATAAAAATGAAATTGAGAGAAAGGAACATACATGTCATTAAAAAAAAAAACCCAAACCAAAAGTAATTGCAACCATGTAAGCTACTAATATAAAATAGAATATATTTTTAAAATAGAATATTTTTAAAATAGAATATAAAATTTTTGAATATTTTTAAAATAGAATATATTTTATAACATTTTATATAATATAAAATGTTATGAAAGCGATCTTTCAAGTGATATTCTGGGCCCATGCAATCCAAATGAAACTTTCAATAATGTTTCTCCCAGAAGTATCACTTTAAAGGACATGTGGAATAAGAGCTACCAAAGAATTAAAAGCTGTGTTGTATTTGTAGTATCACAATACCTGATTTCAGATTACAGCTATTAATCTAAAGAGACCTACTGCACTGGATAACTCTTACCACAAAACTAATTGCAGTCTAAACCAATAGACACAGAGACCCACACCTGACCACTGAGCAGAAAATAAAAGGCTGATTTCCTGGGCTCAAAAATCATTTACAGAAGAGGGAGTGGAAGGATGTTAAGAGCCAGAGGGGTGCGTGACTACAGCAAGGGAGCGTCGTGGACACAACAGGTGAGTTACACAAATGGCCTAAAAAAGACTATGACTGAATGAACAAGACCGAGCAACATAAAAATATCACATCCTGAAAAGTGAAGGCAAGTTCACCTGTACAGCTGAGAAACTATGGCACCTGATGGCTGTTGGGAGATAGAGTCAGTTATCCTCAGGGATGGGACCCCAGAGAGAAGCTACCCATAGCCCAAAAGATGGTGCTCTACTGTGCACAAGTAGGACTAAAGACAAAGAGCAAAAAAATGAAGGAGGAGGAGGAGAGAAAGGAGGGGGAGAAAGAGAAGGAGGAAGAGGAGGAGTTGGGTGATGGTGATGAAGATAAGTAGCAGAAGAAGTGGAGAAGGAGGAGGAGAAAAAGTCCATCAAATAGAGTGCAAATAGCGGTGTTAGAAGAGTATGATTTTCGTGGTATTTTGCTTCCCTAGTGGGATTTATTCCGAGGCTGGTTCTTGAGGCTATTATGAATGGGGTTAATCCCAGGGTTTCCTTCGTGTATTTGTCCGTGCTATGAAGGCAGCTGAGTCATTCTTCTTGATCTACTTTATGCTGCTGTACATGAGCTCACTCATATTTACATTACAAAACAGTTAAACCTATCAAAGTTGAGAGTAGATGGTAGGTACCAGAGGTCATGGAAGCTAAACAGAAAATTAATCTGGGAAATATTAGGTGAAAGAGGATTAGGAAATACTGTGAGAGGAGCAAGATCCTCTGGCTTTCCATTGCACAGAATGTTGGCTAAACCTCCAGAAGCATGATATAGACTGGAGATGAGCAGAGAGAAGGCTCTAGGGTTCATGTAAACACTATATAGTGTCCCTCAATATCCAGCCTGATTTTTGGATACTGATTATTTGTATGCTCTTTATGGTGATGAGAATAATGTTAAAAGCATTGGGAAAATTTGTAAAAATACTGAATTTACTTACGAAGTGTTTTATAAAGCAATTTTATTTGAATACAAATTGTTTAATTACAAATGGTGGTTTGGTACATTAAAAAAGCAATAAGACAGCAAGATTTAAAATAAATGCCTGAAATTATATTAATAGTTAAATAAATAAATAAATAAATAAATAAATAAATATGACCAAATGGATAAAGAAAAAAATGCTTTTACATATACAAAAAGTTTTTTCTGTTTTGCTGAAACATCTAGGCAGGTTGAATGTATTCATCCCAAAATGAATGAGCGATTTAAAGGAAGCTCATGAAGCAAGATAGAGTGTCCTAGTCCAGCACAGTCCTCTCCACTTTGGCTCAGGACTCAGCCTCCTCCTCTCTCCGTCTGGCCAGCCAGTTGGCTGAGGAAGACAGGGCTCTCCACACTTGTGCTCTGACCACCTCCCAGGCACAGGGGCTGTGTTTCTTCTCTCTCAGGTAGACAGTGATCCTGTGGAAGTACTTCCTCACAGCCACCACGTGGTCTTCCTGGGTCAGGGGAGATTCCTGCACCCCGACCTGCTGCCTCAGACAGGCCTGCAGGTGCTGGAGCTGCTGGTGGAGGCTGCTGCAGAATGTGTCTAGGAGGGTTGTCTCCCAAGCAGAAGAGGAGTCCTTTGAGCTGAAGAGGCTCAGGACCTGCTGGGTCAGTTCGTTCAGGACAGGGATGGCTTGAGTCTTCTGGATCTGCTGGACATTCTCCTTCTCCAGAGGGAATCCAAAGTCCTTTCTGTCCTTGAGGCAGGAGACAGGGGAGAGTCTCCTCATTTGTGCTAGGAGTGTCAAGGCTCCCTTGTTCCTGAGGTTATGTGTGTGAGGCAGGTCACATCCTAGAGAGCAGGTTGACCAGTAGCTCAGCACCACCAGGACCGTCAGGAAGGCACAGGGCTTCGACATTGTGGATGTTGCAGATGCTGCTGGTCCTCTGGGCTGTGTGGTCCTGAACCTTCCCCTCTAGGTTCTCTGAAGCCCGTCCTGTGGGGATGCATCTTAAATAATGGGAAACACTAGTTTCCATTTTCTGAATGCTCTCTTTTTACTTCCCAATTTTGTTTTCACTTTCTTTCATTCTTTTTCTGCTTGTATCTGGGAAGTTTTTCTCAACCATTTTGGCTTTCATTACTGTGCGAACTTTTCCTCCTTCCCTCTACGAAAGCTTTTTAGAATTTCTCTTCTAAATGAAGCAACTTTTACAGTACAGATATACATCAAAAATATAAAATTTGCTCCTCTAATGTAAAGAATAAAAATAATTTCATTAGAAAATTATTGTATTTCATTAACTGAGAAGTTTAGAATTTATCTTTAAACTAAATTTGCAGAATGATTTTTATTTTCTTCATATAATACATAAATCATAAACTAAGTCTCATCACAGATTAATTTTTTAAATAAATTATCATAGGGTAATATATATTTCAAATTTATTCAATGTTTTTATTAGTTAACAAAGTATTATCTTCACATTGACTTTTAGTTTTTCAGTTCATTAACTTATACATAAATATACCTTGGCTTCTCCAGGTATTTGCTATTTATAAAAGTTTGTGCGACATTGGTGGTACATGCTTTTAATCCCAGTGTTCAGCATGGGGAGGCAAAGGCAGGTGGATCTCTGAGTTTGAGGCCACCCTCATCTACCAGACAGCCAGGGCTACATAGAGAAACCCCATCTCAAAAACAAAAACAACGCCCCCTTCCCCCCCAATAAAAGGCCAAATAAACAACAACAAAGATTATAATTTTTTCCATTCAGGGTTGCACATTATTAATGCTTAAAACTTTTCAGGAGAGTTCAATTATGATTTGTGAAGTATTAGTATTTAATCTCTTAAGCCTAACTTACAGGCATGGGTGTAGTTCAGTTAATGAAGTGCTTCTGTAGCACACCCAAGCCCTCTGTTTGATCTCTAGTACATTGTACTGGATATTGAGTACACACATGTCATCCAGCACTGAAGGGATGGAGGAGAACCATCAGAATTAGGGCAAACCCTCAGTTGTGTAGTGAGTTTCCATCCTGCTGTGCATGGAAACCCCATATGTCACCAAATGCCACCTCTTATAACAGACTTCGAGGTCAAATGATCATGGAAAAGAATGTTTTAAAGCTACACATTCTTCTGACACTTTTTTATCTTTGTTGGTGAGTAGTCAGTCCTTCTCATGTGACACAGAAGTAAACCAACAAAAGAAATAGATGCTATGAAAAAATATATTTTTTTTTTTACACCAAGTGTGGTGACCTACCTCTAATCTCAAATAGTTGACATGAAGATCAGGAGCACAAGGCTAGCTTTTGGCACAGTTAGTTTCGTGCTGTAATAATGTATCCAAAAAGACATTTTAAGGGGGAGGAGAAAAGAAAAGAGAGAAGCATAGTGAGGAAGAGTGAAGGAAAAGGATAAGATGAAGAGGGGAGGATGGTGAGGATGATTTTTTCTAGATCCCACCATTTGCCTGCAAAATTCATGATTTCCTTGTTTTTAATTGCTGAGTAGTATTCCATTGTGTAAAAGTACCACAATTTCCTTATCCATTCCTCCGTTGATGGACATCTTGGTTGTTTCCAGGTTCTGGCTATTATGAATAAAGCTGTTACAAAACGTGGTTGAGCAAATGTCCTTGGTGTGTACTTAAACATCTTTTGGATATATGCCTAGGAGTGGTATAGCTGGATCTTGAGGTAACACTATTCCTAATTGTCTGAGAAAGCGCCAGATTGATTTCCATAGTGGTTGTCCCAGTTTACATTCACACCAGCAATGGAGGAGGGTTCTCCTTTCTCCACAGCCCCTCCAGCATGCATTGTCTCTTGAGTTTTTGATCTTAGCCATTCTGATGGGTGTAAGGTGGAATCTCAGGGTCGTTTTGATTTGCATCTCTCTGATGGCTAGGGATGTTGAACATCTCCTTATGTGTTTCTCTGCCATTCTATATTCTTCTACAGAGAATTCTCTATTTAGCTCCATACCCCATTTTTTAAACTGGATTGTTTAAATTATTGCCTTTTAACTTCTTTAGTTCTTTATATATTCCAGATATCAGCCCTTTGTCAGATGTTGGGTTGGTGAAGATCCTTTCTCAGTCTGTAGGCTGTCATTTTTTTCTGACGACAGTGTCTTTTGCTTTACAGAAGCTTTTCAGTTTCATGAGGTCCCATTTATTGATTGTTGCTCTTAGGGCCTGTGCTGATGGTGTTCTGTTCAGGAAGTTGTCTCCTGTGCCAATGACAAATTGTATTTTTGAAATACAATGACATAGATAGAATAAAGATTCCCCTTCCCAGAGAAGTCTCATAGGACCTAACCCATAGACCAAGAACTACAGTAACTAAGGGCTGCTGAGAAAAGGTAAAACAGTGTTTCCTAGTTAGTATCTAATACCGAATGGTAATCACTGGAATCATATACATACAAGTCATGCTAAATTGACTAAGGTTAGACATACACAAATACATACATATACACATATATGTATTTGGGGGTATGAGTGTCTATGTGAATGAATGTGTGTATGAATGTTTGTACATATATGTATGTTAAGTCTGTGAGTATGCATGTGAAATAACAATTTTTAAAAAGGCTATGATTTCATGAAGGTGCAAGGGGAATAATGGAGGGGATGAGGGGGAGGAAAGAGACGAGGGGAAAATGATGGAATATTTAATAAAAACTGAAAACATATTAAATAAGTTTATAAATACAACATTGATTTATAGCAAAAAAAAATCCCTTTAAGAAAAAAAAAATGGGATTATAGGAAAGGAAGAATGTAACAAAGTAAGACAGAAACCGCATGGGGCAAACCTTAAGTCCTTCAGATTCATGGCATCTGGGGCTTGTGACGGAAACTACTCGGCTCCCAAGAGCTTAAGTCGTCCTTTACCCCCATCTCCGGTACCTGAAGCACTAATGTCTTCTTTCTTGGGTCAGCTCTATTTCGTTTCTGCAGCCTTCCGCCACGGAAATATGACCTTTCCCAGGGGTCTACTTATTGTCCTTGTAGTCCCGGGATCATTTGAGAACAGGTTCAGGCCAGTTTGCTACGGCTGGAAGGGATGTCTGCCTTACGTACTCTTGGTAAAGCCACACCGTGTACTACCAAGGGACTCCCTGTACATTTTCGCTGTCCCGACTGGAAAGCACAAATTCGAGCACTGCGAATAGGCTGTGGCGTGTGTGGAATGTTGCAAAAACACAAAATTAGTTGTACCTGTGCGCCCATACTGTTCCATACATTAGGGAAATCATAGCTATTATTGCATTGGATTTTTTTTTTTAACTTTTCTCATCGTCTTCTGGAAGATGCACTATTCAAAGTTTGTTCAGGTAATCCTGCCCCACGTGTCTGCAAGCTCAGAAATCCTTCATTCCGTTGTCCTGCCTGGTCCATCACTAAGGCCTCCAGCTGGACATCTACACGGAGTTCTTTAACTCCAATACCTCTGTTTGTGTCTTCTCCTCATCTCTATTTCTTCATCATCATGTATTAACTTCCCGATGTCATTTTTTGTGTGTTTGTATGTTTCATAGTGCCACCTTTGAATATTTCTTTAAAATATTTCTTTTCAGGAATTTTATCATGTGACTTCATCATCTTCAGAGGTGCGCTTTATTTTTCTCCAAGGCAGCTTGCCAAGAAAATCTAGTTTTACCTTTTAAAGTTCACGCCAGGAATTATTCATTCCTAGGCCTCTGCTCAGAGACCACCAGCTTCCTTTATTTTTCTTTAGAGCATTGAAGATAATCGCAATGAGTTGGATATTACCTTTCCCTGTAATTCTGACGGTTCTAAACAGCAGGCTCTGTCCACTTGCTCGCGTCTCATTCTTGAAGTATATATCAATAACCACCACATTTTTCATTCGCATATGCAACAGCATGGACCTTACCACTCTTTTATTCTTTTTTTTTTAACTTTGGTTTACAAAATGTGATTGTTGATTTGTTTTCAGTAAGCTGTAATTCAAGAAGTTATTAATTACATGAATTAAATCAAACAAAATGCCAAGTAAATAACATGAAAAGTCAATCACTGCAAATTTTAATAAAATGTGAAGATAAATGTTGTTACATGAAATTGCATAAATCTTATAACTACATGAAAATACATAGATAAGTAAATGAATAAATATCAGGTCAGTCATCTCTGAGAGACTGATATCCCTGTATTTCTCATGTATGTTTAGCTTTATGAAAATATTTCCTAAACTCAATTAAATCAAATATGACCAACATATAAATAGGTATCACTTGAAATAAATGTTCACACCCTGGCAATGGACAAAGAGACACCTTGTTGGTGGTGTTGTTTTTATATCCATCAGGGGCAGAGCAGATGGCAGTCCTACCTTGATGTCTGGCTTGGTGGCCAATGCTTTTTTATGTCTAGGACTCATGAAAATCAAATCAAATCGTATCTAGGCAGCCCAGCATGGGAGGAGGAAGACGGGCAAAGACCTGCAGACCACCATGGATCTGCCCTCCAGTGTACCACACAGACACCTGTTTGCTGACACTCCATGCAGCATGGATGGGGGATGTAACACCAGGGCCTGATGGCCAAGTGACCAGCCTGCAGCTGGAGAGAGATGGAACTGGACACTCCCAGGGAGCAGAGCAGCAGCTTGTTGTGAGTGGCCAGCCCGGCCGTGGTGAGAATGCAGCCTTAGCTGCGGCTGAGGGCCATGTCTGAGTTCATGGCTATGCAGTGGCATGGGGTCGGTGTCACTGTCCACTAGAGAATATGGGATGTCTCTGGTCAGGGCAGCTCCTGGGGACCATCTGGGTGTCCAGAGGCTGTACCTAACTACCCGCCCCTCACTGGATGCAGTGCTCAAGAAACCTAGCCCCGCCTCTCAGCACCAGCAGCATGCAGGAGAGCTGGCCCTGTGCCTTGCCCAGGCAGCCCAGTGGAGATGGCCTGATGGAAACAGGGGTGAGCCTGCCCTTAGGGTGTGAGTGTGGGGCAGCTGACTGAGCCTGATCCTGATCTGCCGTAGAACGGCACCCGCACAGAGATGATGTCCCCACCCACACCACATGAGGCAGACTGAAGAGCAGGCCCCAGGGCATGAGATCAGGCAAGCTGACTCTGCCTCCTGCTGGTGGAATCACTGGGTAGCCTAGGCAGAGCAGTGCTGGAGAACTCTCTCTCTCTCTCTCTCTCTCTCTCTCTCTCTCTCTCTTTCTCTCTCTCTCTCTGTTGGTGCAGATAAGTGAGAGCTAGCCGGCTGACCAGCTCTGCTACCACCCAAGCCCAGAGCCAGGGCTCTGTGTTGACCACCCCAAAAGCTATATCATCTGCAACCTGTTGGGATGCATAAAAGGGCCAATCCTGCTGACCCAAAGCTGCAGGATCTTCCTGACACAGGGCAACAAGAGACCTGGGAGGAGGCCTCACGAGGATCCAACATAGATGGTGTCACAGAAGCCAGAGGTCTTGAACCAGACCAATGACTCATTGCAAAGAACATTTGCAAATGAAGATACGCAAGTGAAGACAGAGGGGCACACTGTGACATACAGCTTCCACAGTGAGATGTTTTCTGTGCTTGTTTTTTTTTTTTTTTTTTTTTTTTATGGGGAGGGTGGTTTGCAAGGGCTAAAGGTGGATATGAGGGGACTGGGAGATGAGCGGGACTGAGGTGCATGAAGTGAAACTCACAAAGAAACGATAGAACTCTTTAAAAAAACAAACAAACAAAAAACAGAAGACTGAGGTGTCAGAGTACCCAAGAACAATGGTCCTCCAGTTGCTGCAGGAGCTTGTCAGGAGGGCTGCATTCCAGGCATCTGAGGAGCTGTCTGTGAGGAAGAACTGGAGGGTGGAATCCGCTGGAGTCTCAGCTGGAGGAAAGACATGGCCTGGAGCCTCTGGAACAGGGTGCCACCCACCATCTCCCTTGGGAATGGAAGCCCCTCTCTCACTCCTGCAAGAGGAAAAGGAGACTTTTCTCATTTGGCCCAGGAGCACAAATGTCTCTCTGCTAAGTCTGGGGGAGCTCACAGCCCAGAGAGCCAACAGGGCATAACGGCACATCACAGGGGCTGCCAGTAGAGGGAGCAGGAGGGCCATGGGGAAATGAGGACGCTGCTGGCCTGGTTGAGCTGAGGCGGGGTGAGTCTTGAATTGTAGGTTGTGTGAAGAAAGCCTGCGCGTCCTGGCTTTTATGCAGTAACACAATTGTCATTTGTGTGTTCCCCATGCAAACTGAGAGCACAAGCCTAGAATAATCCTTTTGCAATGAAGGTAAATGTTCCCAGTAATCCAGATATTCCACGCCAAATGGATATCATCATTCCAAAGATAAGTTGATCTATACTCAGAAGTGTGTATAGGTGTGTAATCACACACCTATCCACGCCATAGACTTTTTGTTTGATTAACTGTTAGTCTGATATCGGTACATTGTTTAGCCACAGTCTGTACCTCCATTTTCTATCCTCCGTTTGTAGCGATGTCCCTACCGCCCTGTGGCTTTCCGCAGGTATTCCGTGACTTGCTGGAGCATTCATGGCAAGAAGCCCTTACCGTCAGGAGCGGTGGGGTGGTTGTGTTTTTCTTTCACAGTGACTCGTTACTTCTGAAAGAGCTTCTCTGAAGTTGTTCTCCTCCAGGAAAACATTCTCGAAGGTCACTGTGTGTCACTGGTCTCTCGGGGTCATGGTTAATGCAGACTCTGTCCTCTCTGCCCACGTTTTTCATACTGAGATCTAAGATTCTCCCAGCTGTAACCACCCTGAGAGCAGGTTCTTTCCAGTTGTGACTGAGGGTGACAATTCTAATCCCCTGACCACGATGCCATCTAAACACTTTCTTCTGATGTACGGTGATGGGCGTTTCTCGGCATCCCTCCTCCCACTTCCCACCCAGAGAACACAAACACACCCTATGACTTCAAAACTCTAGCTCCAGAAATGTCCTTCAGCTTCCCAGTATATTAAATCCTCACATTTGTATCTGTGTGAAAGACCTGTCTTCAAAAATGACTCAGGTCCCTGGATACTGTTGTGTCAGGAATCCTCAGAAACTAAATGAATTTTTCTTGTTCCACTGCTGAAAAAAAAATGTCCAATTTGTCATAATTCAATTTTTTTTAATTTTCTAAATGTTGTTTATCATTAATCTTTTTCTTGAACGCTGACTGCTTACTATATTTGACAATGTGACAATGATAGATTGATGGCTTACCTTCACTGGCAGCTGATCATTCAGGAACTGGTGTCCTACATGTGTTTATGCAGGCGATCTGATGTACCATCCAGGATCTGATGAACCTGCCCAAAACCCACATCATCACCGCTGTCTCTCATTCTCTTAGTGTGTAGCCCAAACATCCTGGCCAGTCTGTCAGAGAGACACACGTTCTGTGATTCAGCTGAAAAAAACTATGTGCTCAATAACTTTTCTAATGGTTTCTGAATGTGATGGTGGATGAATGGTTGACATTTTGGTTTATTCATCCTTTCATTACATTCTATCTTTCGGTAAAGTCATGAAAATACAAGGAACCAAAAGAACTAAAGAGGAACTATGGCTCTTCTTCGCCTTTTATTTATTATTTCCACTTTTCCAAAAAGTGGAGAAGACACCTAAAGGGATTGTGCATCCGGCAGAGATTAAAAGGACAACCATTCCCATGCCAGTCAACTGACTTTACCTTTGCAGGACTGGCTCCTCGAGCTTCATATATTCTCTCTCATAGTGGAGACTTGAATAGTTTTGAAGAGGAAAAGGAGGAATAAGACCAACTAGCTTATAGAAGACTAACTCTATTTGTAAGAAGCAGCCAGCCTCAACTCAGCACTAAACCGCCTGGCAGGATTATATGGTAGTAATCCTCTAAGGCAGTGAAAATATTACTTCCAGAAATCTAAAAGATAAAAGAAAAAGAATTATATGGTTTTTAAATTTTTGTCATTAACCTAGAAAACAATGATGATGGCATTCATGTTTAAGGAATGCTACTAATGGGTCTTAAACTGCTGTGAGGTCTTGGAGAATATTCACTCATATACTTATGTGGCGGGGGAGATAAGCTGACCAGGACACCATTCAGTCACCCCTCTCTGGAAAACCACGCCAATGATATTAACTTATAGAACATTTCAAAGACAAAATCAATATTCAAAGTTAGAAAAAAATATCTAGTGTCACGTTGAGGTCTGCTTTGTCTGCAATAGTCCTTAAAAGAACTGAGGAGTGGAGATGCATATGAGAATTCAGAGCCCAGGAAGACCCATGGCATGCAATCAGTAGAGCAGATAAAGAGGTCGGGGTAACAGCAGATTAAATGGGTTTACTTCTGTTTGTAAGAAATAAAACATTTCTTTTAGGTTTGCTTTACTTGTATGAGTGCGTGTCCCTGTGCATGTGCCAGGTGTGGTTGAATTTATCTTGTTTACAACTGGTGTTAAGATAAATGCCCCCCCCCAACCTCAACACACACACATGTTTGTCTGTATCATGAGTTTCTCTAGTTTTTTAAGCTGCATCCTGCTTTTACAGACATTTAACAAATCTGTCACATTTGAAGTGCCATCCTCTCTGTGACAAATACAGACCATGTACACAGACTGTGTCACTTGGAGCCTCTCTCGTGGCCCTAGGTGAAACCGTCAAATTTTACCAGAAGCAAGGGCTGTCTTGGGTCACACAGTGTTGTCACTGGGAGTTGTCAGGTGCCTGGTGAGCTGGGATGATGCCCCAGGGCCATCAGAGATAAGTCTGTTAGATTCACAGGGACTCACAGTGGGCAGAGCTCATGATGACTCTTCAGAGGGTTGTTTCCTTCCTCTATAAGAGAAGACAGGCTGGTGGCACAGCCTATGAGCAGCAACCCACAGGGTTAGCATTAGCAGGGAGCAGGAAGAAAGAATGGTGTCAGCAGTGGGTTCAGTCTCCAACACCATAGCAAAGCTGGTGTGGCAGCCAGAGCCTGAAATCCCACACCTCTCCCAGCAGAGGCACGAGGACCGGAAGTCCAAAGTCAGCCTCTGCTGCATAGTGAATGACTCTTGAGTTCATCGTGATCCTGACTCTAAATAAGAAAAGAGAGAAAGAGAAAACAAAATGAAGTGTCTGTTTGTACATATTCTTAAAAACTCCATCATCACCAGGCCGATAACTAACTGTCACACCTTCCATAAAGGACCTTATGCCACTCACATTAATGACTAATGGTTCTGTTGGTATAATGTTCTCTTAAAATGTATATGCCTTACCCTTGTTAATTCAAATGCTGATTTCCCCACCCCCAACTCTCTGGTTTCAATCCGGATATTGCATTGTGATACTCACTATAAGCATCCTGTCTCAACTCTTGTGTAAACAGGACACAAATAAAGCAACTAGATACAATGTTGTGCAATGGGAGGAGCCAGAGGACAGGAAAGAGGGGAGGAGCTAGAGAACAGGAAAGGGTGGGAGGAGAAGGAGGAGGAGCGGGAGGAGAGCAGACTATGAGGAAAGCAGAGGTACGAGGAAAGCAGAGCTGGAGGAGAGAGCTTGGAGAACTTGGAGCATGAACCAGACCTAAGATTTCACAAAAAGCAAGTATAATGTGGGAAATCTAAATGTTAGGAAACTGAGGGCTTGGAGGTTTAGGAGGGAGTAAATATTGCCCAGCATTGTGCTCTAGGTTAACTAAAAACCCAGTCTCTGTGTGGTGATTTGGTTATACAGCTGTTTAAGATTAGCAGCAAGCTTTACAAGAAGATAAACCGATAGTAAATATTAATAACTTCTTACAACATGGTTCTAATGTATTTCAAGAGGTTTCATGCTCTTTGTTGGGTGGAGCCTAATCCTGGGGACTGATCCCACATTTAAATTTGCCTGCACAGGGCACAGTGCACCAAGCAGAAGGAAGAAATGAGAACTGATCTAAGTAAACTAGATAAAATCCGTAAACTAACCTTCACAAAAGACTCTGCTGCCAATAGCAGCTGTGATTTCCCAATCCATGCGTTGTGTTTGTTCTGATGGGAAGGCCCCAACCACTTCCTGTTAAATGTGCTCAAAGGCTCTGACCCTCCGTGCATGCATGTACTATTTGTGCCACATCTGAATTAGTGATAGAGTTCTCTTAGGATGGCTGGGCTCCATGAATAAGTTTCTCTACATTATGACGATGTGCTGTGTTACGGGAAACACACACGCATGCACAATTGCACAGGGTGCTAGACTAACCTATGTAGCTCCTTTTAAATAGTCCACAGGCTTCGGTGGCCTGAATCATCTCTGCTGGGGACGCTGGCTCTTGGTGCCTTCTCCTTGGAACAGCACTGTGCTCTCAAAATTCTCTTCAGTCATCTCTCTTTTGTAAAATGGAAAGTTTTAAATGGTTGACTCCCTAGAGCCCAATGGCATTGCTCCAGCCCTTAGAATGTTCTGGAAATGTTTTAAGCCTCTCTGCTCTCCTTCCATGTTCCCCGGTGTGACATGTTTGTTTCCTGATCAAATGGACTTCCTGTGCCCTCTTTGTTTTCTGATGCAGTCAGGATGCAGAAGCACCTGAAGAGGGGAAAGATGGGCTCCTACATCCTTAACCAGTTTACTGAGGATTGGCATTCATGGCTAAGGCTCTTTTTTTTAAATGTGTCCTGTATATTATTGGACATTAGTGAGTCTTCACCCCTGCAACCCAGGAATCAAGGAGCTGCAAAATTCAAGTCATGGCCACAGTCATATTATTGGTTCTGAGGCTCTAAATGGTAGTTAGTTCTTTCTGACCCTGCACACTGATCTTTCCCCAAGGACTCTGTGTTCACCAAGTCATAGCATCCCACCATCCTACGCTTCTTGTTATGTGGACTAGAAACGTCACAGCAGAACTACAGGAAAAGGATTAAAGTCTGTCTCCACCGAGGTAGGTCAATACTCTTCCAGCTCATCCCACCCACGTCTAGCCCACCTCCTCGGTTCTATAGTTTTGGGAATACATAACAAGTCAATAATGTTGCCTTATGAAAGAAAATACAACAATGTGGCAGTATGGGTGACAAAGACAAAACTTTTGGGTGTAATTATATTGAAAAAATAACTTAATGATACAAGCAAGGACACAAATAGAAGTAGTCAGTTATGTTATGTAGTCACAAAGTCAGCCAAGATTACACCCCACCAACCCCCTCCCCCAAAAAATGGTTAGCAAAGTCTAAGGGAATTTGGAATTAAGAGGCTGATGGGGACATTTGTGCAGGAAGGAGAAGGTCATGTGTGTTGCTGCATATTTTTTACCAAGAGATAACCATGATGCTATGGCCAAGTTCAAAAAAATAAAGGGGGGGGGATTTTCAGTGATTTTTCTGCAACAAGAAAATAGTGTTCGAGGAGGTTCATGTTTAAACTGTATAAAGCCTCAGAATGTATGTACATGTATGAATGCACAGTGATACAAAAGACAGACAATTTTCATAGTTTAAGGTATCAACTAAATTGAAATTCGGTTAAAAACACATCTATGTCACTCTCAGCCCATTTACAAGTGTTGGAGAGGAGAGAATGCCAGAGACAAAGTTCTCCCCTATGTAAAACATAGCAGTGATCTAGTAACAGGGCTGGAGAAACGTGCAAGTTTTTCTGCGACCACAGGCAGAGACCAGGCTGGGCTCCACAGCAGTGAAAGCCCCCATCCTCCTTAGCAGTCACATGAATTCTGTAGTTACAATGTGCCACAGATCACCTTGGTGCGTGTTGCGTCTACATGGTCTACAGATGTCAGCAGGCCATCCAAATCATCTCTAATGCTGCTTTAGCCACGTCTGTATTTTCTCTAAGGACCCAGTGGCATTGGCACTGATGCAAGCTCATTCCTTCTTCAAAGTGGCAGGATGCTCCCTGTATTGTGAAGTCAGGAGAAGGGAACTTCTAGAAAGAAGAAATTTGTAAAACAAACAACCTCTGCTTGGCACCTTGTGAAGCACAGCAGACAGGAGGCAATGCCACATCCAGATAGCAAGGTCCTTCCTCCCGGCCTGAGACCTGCAGAGCCCAAAGGGATTAATATGTCAAGAGCTGTTGTTCTCTAAGTGTGCTGGCGGCAAAGGACACATTCTGAATGTTTTATTCCCACAACACTATCCATTGCCAAAAAGAGAACATGTTTTCCTGAATTAGGAAGTGTTTCTACAAGATACAAAAGCCAAGCAAATGGGTTCATTCTGCTGTAGCAATAAACTCTTTGCAGGAAAAGATTGCTCATTAGCTTGAAACAAGTAGATTTCTTCAGAGACAGAAAACAAGCAGGTCTCCAGACTTGACTGGCTTCTTTCTCAGGAAAAGCATAAAATGGTCCAGCTTCTTTTTATCTACAGCTATAGTTACATCATCTTCACAGGTAACATTCTCTAATTTTAAAAAGCTAGAGCCGGAGAGATGTCTCAGCAGTTCTGAGCACTGGCTGTTCTTCCAGAGGGCCAAGGTTTAATTCCCAGCACCACATGGAGGCTCACAACTGTCTGTAACCTCAGTCCCAGGGGATCTGATGCCATCTTTTGTCATCCTCCAGCACTCAGGTGATGCACAGACATACACACCTACAAAACACCACCCATCACATAAAATATGCATAAATCTTTTCTAAACTATTCATCCAAAGAAAGAGAAAAAAATAATTCCTTCCTTAGGAATTTCTACAAAATAAGAACGTCCACTCATCTTTTGCTTTTAATTTGTGGTTTTGTTCTCTTTGGAGGTGGGGTAACTAAGGGCAGACACAAGAAAACAGAAAAAGGTTCTTGGACTAAGTTTGAGTTAATGAGTATGAGTGAGCAGATCAATCAGGCATATCTTAAAGGTGAGAAAGATGCTTACTGTGATTTCTTTTCAATGAAAGGTTTTGTTCTAAGAGGGAAAAAAGTGGGAAGTGTGCCAGGTGTCTGAATCAGCAAGGGAACACAGCATATTTCAATTTAGTACAGGACACTAACTGTCTTTCTAACTCCTACTTTCAACGTCCTAGCTGAACATGAAGTTAGACTCTTCCCTTGTGAGGAGTGACTTCTTCAGTTCCAGAACTCTTCTTTAATGGCTTTTCTTTTTAAAAAAAATGTTTTGAAAATGTCTACTAATATAGGTAAAAGATTTCAGTTTTGCGATATGTATTTTCATATAAGTCTTTTTTAAGGTACAATATGTAACTGTTAGGATTACCCTTCCCCCAAAAAATGGTATCAGTAGCATGAAGAAAATTTCCCCATTCAGTGTGAGATTTTAGCATGATCAGAATGTGGCCCCAGCCTGGGTCACTGCCCTGGGTACACTTATTCTCCAGGCACAATGCTTCCCTGAGTTGTCCTTAGGAAAATCATCTTATCTAGCATACTTTCTTTAGTTATACCTTGAACAGATGTTAGGAGGGCCCTCTAGCAGACACGTCATAAAACACAGACAAGCTTATTTAAGTTCTGCTTTTTATTTTTGGCTTCTGCTTTTTAGGGAAACCATTGGTCTGAAACCAGATGGAAGAGAAAGCAACAATATGTGAAAGGCAGAGAGGTGAAGGGTAAGATGGCAAAGGTCACGACATGGCAAGGGTGACAGCTGTCCAATCACTAACTGAACACCACACGTCTTCTGCACTTTCCTCTCAATGTTTCCCCATTGAGCTTGCATCTCCTAACTAAACATAAAAAATTTCTTTGAAATCAGAACAGATCTCCTGAGCTCTGGTGCTTCTTTGCATCTCCAGACTTCATAACCCTGTCTTTTTAAGCTTCTCCCTTTGAGGTGAGCTACTGAGTAGTGGACACAGAAAGAAATAATATTTTCACATACAGTAAAGAAATAGTGGGGATACCTGATCTGGACTAGCAGGTGGTTCTTTAGTGATTGGGTCCTGAGAGAGAGAACCAGGAGATCAGAAGATAAAGAAGATAGGAGATAGAGAAGACAAGAGTTTTTGATCAGGAAGTCTGGCAGAAGTATGCTAAGCAAACTTATTATAAAGTATAGCACCCTATATACTGTTTTTAGGGGAGAAATGGTACAGAAACAGCAGAAACAACCACACAGTGGGATTAAGTGAGCAAGAGGCTGTCAAACAACGTTGCACAAGGAGAATACAGAATATCTCGAACATTATAGAACAAGCACACTGCAGCCTTGGGGCTGATAACCATAGCCCCGTACAGTAGGAAGAGTTAGGTGTTCCGCATCCTAAACCACAACTCTCCGAAGGCCCGGGCCCCAGCGTATTATTGGCTCTGCTTAGCTATCTTTCTTCTCCATCAGTCAGGACCTCAAGGAAAGCCAGAGTTGATCAGTCCACCTCTAAACAGATACCTACCATATTTAAAACACTATGCTATGGCGAACAGTAACTAAGTGCTTTACAGTGCATGTTTTTGTTTGCTCTTCAGAACAGCTATGTATATACTTTGACTTCATTTTAATCCAGAGGAGACTGAGGCTTGGAGAGACTGAAAGGTTCATCACACACACATACACACACAAACACACACACACCAGAGAGAGAGAGAGAGAGAGGAGAGAGAGAGAGAGAATTTCAAGTTATTTTCGTCTCTACACAGCTGGGTTGCAGGTTTTGTATTTTCAGTTCCTTTTATAATTTCCAGGCCCTTTTGCTCTAGAATTACACATATTTCTCTTGTTCTCTGGATCCCATGGTTCATTTTGCAATTTCAGCTAGCTGAGAACTCTCTTCTATGTATAATGCTGAAGATTCACTGATTCTGTGAAATTGTTTGGGACCCACACGATCCTGAAATATTCTTATAGATGGGAAAACTAAAGGTGGGTAGCAAAGGGGAATTCCTTATCATATGTCCCTATTCCAGGAAATTGACACTCTGAAGCCACAGTAGGAAATTTGTGGCAATGATGCCTACTAGCCTAGTTGTGCTTCTTTAAAATGATAATAGCCAACTCTCCATACTTTACAGAAGTCATTATTCTGACATTAAGGACTCTTCCTTTGGGGCTAGTTCCTAGGAGGTAGTACTGAAAACGAGCAGTAGGCAGTTGATAAACCCCATGGCTTTCCATATCCTGCTAGGTAGTCATACTACTGAGCTATGGTCAGTTTTAATTTTAATTTGAGTATGAGAGTGAAGAACAAGTCAATGATATGTTCTACTCTGTATAAATTTACAAAATATATCTCGGAGTGTCTTTCAATGAATAAACCAAACAAAAAATTTAGAATTAGTAAATAAAGCAAAATAAAATAACCAAAGAATTATAAATAACCTATTTTATAGTGAACAAAATGTGAAAGTACACACACATATAAATGCACTTAAATATTATAAATATTTTTAAGAGATGGATCTATCTTTGTGTTCATAAAAAAAATAATTAGTTCCCCTAGAGTTGAACGCAATGTAGCTTAATATTCTTAAAGATATCTAGCAATTGATTGAATGGATTTGTCTCAAAATTACAATAGAAATGAGTTTTTGAAATGACAGGCATTGAGAATCATTTCTGTGCTAGAATAAGACTCAGTCTGGCCAGCCAGCAGACCAAGGGAGACAGGGCTCTCCACACTTGTGCTCTGACACCTCCCAGGCACAGGGGCTGTGTTTCTTCTCTCTCAGGTAGACAGTGATCCTGTGGAAGTACTTCCTCACAGCCACCACAGGCTCTTCCTGGGTCAGGGGAGATTCCTGCACCCCCACCTGCTGCCTCAGACAGGCTTGCAGGTCCTAGAGCTGCTGGAGGAGGCCGCTGCAGAATGTGTCTAGGAGGGTTGTCTCCCAAGCAGAAGAGGAGTCCTTTGAGCTGAAGAGGCTCAGGACCTGCTGGGTCAGCTCCTTCAGGACAGGGATGGCTTGAGTCTTCTGGATCTGCTGGACATTCTCCTTCTCCAGAGGGAATCCAAAGTCCTTTCTGTCCTTGAGGCAGGAGACAGGGGAGAGTCTCCTCATTTGTGCCAGGAGTGTCAAGGCTCTGTTGTTCCTGAGGTTGTGTGTGAGGCAGGTCACATCCTAGAGAGCAGGTTGACCAGCAGCTCAGCACCACCAGGACTGTCAGGAAAGCACAGGGCTTAGACATAGTGGATGTTGAAGATGCTGCTGGCTCTCTGAGCTATGTACTCCTGAACCTCTAGGTTTCCTACAACTCGTTTTGTTGCTATGACTTAAGTAAGGAATGTTTGTTTGAGGTTTAATTTTTTTTATTGTCACCTATGTTACTTTCTATTCTGTTTTTGTTTCCTTCCATGTATTTTCTACTTGGTTTAGAGCAGTGTTTCTCAATTCTTTTATTTCCCTCCTCCTGCCTCCAGAGCCTTGTTAGATATTTTTTCCTAATTGCACTCATAATTAATTTTCAATAACAAATGCAGGGTAATATATTTATGCACTTTATCTCTTTGTTTTAGAAATAAGAGAAAAGGTGCAATTTTTTTAATTTTTTAATGTTTTAAATTAAACTCAGCAATTACAAAATAATAATTTTAAGTAGAAAGTTATATTTAAAAACTCTTGATATTTATGCTGACTTCCTAAAATCACTTTTGCCTTTATGCTTAGTACATTTTGCCTTATTGTGATTTATTATTGTATAAATTACTTATTTATTCATGATTTAGTGACTTCTAATGTAATTTATGTATTATAGAAACTGTAAAAATCCTATTACATTTACAAATTTATAAATTTATAAGCCTATACATCTGTAAAGTATTATCCTTAAGCATCTTTCAAAATTGCAGAAACTACTGAAATACACTATTTTCTAAAACTTTGTGTGTGTATATATATATAAATTAAGTTTGTTTCAACTTCTCTCTCCACCTCCCTCTCCCCCACCCCACCATGTAAGTGTGTGTGTGTGTGTGTGTGTGTGTGTGTGTATGTGTGTGTGTGTGATGTGCATGGTGAAGGGTGCTCTCACCCATATGTGCATATGTAGAGGCCAGAGTTTAACCATAGGTGTTGTTTAACCTGTGCCAACTTTACCTCATTTCTTAAGACTGAGTCTCACTGACTCACTGAACCAGACCTCTTCCATCTGGATGAGAGCAGTTGGCCAGCAAGCTTCCATGACCCTGGTTTTAAATGAGATTACCCTTACAAGGCTCTATAATTTGAATACTTTGTCCCACTGCTGCTGCTGCTTGGGGAGGCTTAGGAGGTGTGGTCTTGTTGGAGGCGATATGCCACTGGAGGCAAGCTTTGAGAGTTTAAAGATTCATGCCATTTCCACTTTGCTTTCTCTGCTCCGTGCTTGTATTTCAAAATGTGAGCTTTCAGCTTGCTGGTCCAGCCACCCAACTTCCTTGCTGTCATGCTTCCCACTGTAGCAAACAGACTCTTACCTCTCTAGAGCCACAAGCCAAATAAATCCTTTCTTCCATAAGTTGCCTCGGTTATGGTGATTTAATCACAGTAATAGAAAAGTGACTAATACAGAAGTTGGTACCAGAAGTACTGGTTACATCTATATGGGTGTAATAAAACACCAGAATCAAAACAATTCATAGGTGAAGAAGTTTATTTGAGCTTATGGTTGCAGAGGGTTAGTGTCCGTGATGGTGGAGCAAAGACAGGGCAGGAGAAGCAGGAACCTGAGAGCTTATATCCTGAACCACAAGCCCAAAGCAGAGAAAAGCAGACTCCAAATGGTGTTGAGTCTTTAAGCTCTCAAATCTTGGCTCTGGTGATATTTCTTCAACAAGGCCACACTTCCTAACTGGTACTGACCACCAACTGGAGACCACGGATCCAAATGGAAAAACCTATGGGTGACTTCTTACTCAGACCATCATCTACCCGTCCCTGTGCTCCAGGCTGTTGACAAGTGTCTTATGTGGATACTGAAGATCTGAACTCAGGTCCTCATACTTGCTCAACAAGCACCTTACCCCATGGAGCTATCTCCCCAACACTGTCAGAAGTTTATAACTTTACTTGCTGTTAGACTTCACTATAGACACGGTTAACTTTCTTTTTTCTTTTGAGAACTTGACACAATCATTCATGTGTTTAATTATCTTAGAAAAATCAATAAAGTGCAAACCATATGTGTTCAATTCATGTAATCACAAAACACTCAATATTCATGTTAAGCATAAGCCATATATATGATATCCAGTGGTAGGCCAAGGTATGTGAGGACAGAGATAAAGTCCAAAGTAGAAACTCTTGTCATTTGTTTGTTATTTGTAGCATTAATCTTGTATACATTTTACTTATGTTCTATGAATTCAGTGTCAATGATTTTCATAAGATATACAAGAAAATGTAAAACAAGCAAAAAAAAAAAGAAAAGGATTGTGTTAAAGTTGAGCTTTAGGGATCTATCAATCATAATAGCCCAGATTATTTTTACAGTCCCACAAACCAATCTTCTAACACATGGAAGCAATATTATTCCCAATGGGAATATTCAATGGAGAGATTTCACTGGATTTTTTAAATCGCATTCATGCTCCTCAATAGTTTTCAGCAATCAACTACTAGTTAATCCCTTACAAATTATAGAAAAGTTGGGGTTAACGCTAAATGTCAACAATGAAATGCCGATCAAACAAGATAAATAGCTGCACAGAAGCCCAACGGGGCATGTATGTGGTAGGTATTCTTACCCCTATTATAGAAAGCAAAACACTTTTGAACCCCCCAATGATTGAGGACAAAAAGAAAACAAAGGCGTGTCTAAATAAAAAATTAACCAAGGGAAGTAGCATCCCACTGGTAAATGATGTCAACAAAATGTAGCTAGCCAGTCTCCAGCAAGACAGAGAGTAGAGATAAGAAGGTAGAGTAGAAGTAAGATGGTTGAAGGCATAAAGCTCAAGGTACCAAGCAGAGAAGGCCTCAAAACAATCACTCACTAGCTCTTTTCAGTCTCGTGAAATACAGCTTTCACAGAGCCTCGAGGAAGGCTTCCCAGCACTAAAAGTGTGTATATGGCAGAAAATCAAATGCACTCTCTGCTGACAAGAAGTGTTAATTGCATTAAGTTCTCCCTTTATAAACTGATAAACTTAGAAATCAGTGTTATTTTTGTCTTGTCTGACAGGAAACTAAGTTCAAAGAATATTTTTTCCAACAGAATAGTTTCAGATAATGCTAGAAGATATAAATAGTAAATAAAGATAATGCTAATAAAGAAATAGCGCCACTATATTGTATATGTTAATAATCTGTCAGACGTAATTCTCAGCACTTAACAAAACAGTCCTTGATTCTGGAGAGATGGTTAAGGACAGCAGTGGGTGTTTTTCCAGAGCACCTTCATTTCTGGCTTCCATGGGCACCACAGGCACACATGTTGCACATATGTACATACAGGCAAAATATATTGTACACATACAATATAATAAAAATTTAAAATCAACCCTATTTTACTTCATAAAGAATGCCCTAATTTTCCCTATCTTTCAGCCCTATTATATTCCCAGCCTAAGTCACTGGAGATGAGTGTGTAAAGCAGTGTAAAGTTAGCTGTGCTATAATACCATCTAGAAAAGAAAAAAATTAAAAGTACAAAAAGCTTATGTCACGTAGAGCCAGCCAGTACCTCGACAAATCCTACTTTGAACTCTCATCCCATCCCTCCCCTCTGGAGATGGCTCATGCCATAGAACAAGAGTTGATTCTAAGATGATCCATAGACTCCAGTAGTGTTCTGCCTAAATCTTGGCAGAGACTCCCTTCAGCTCCTTTTTCTCTTCTTCACACAGAAAAGCCACACTGCTTATAGAGCATATTACTAAATTCCCTGCATGTTACATCTTAAGTTTTCATCTTCTTTGTCCTCCATTTTCATAAGCTTGCGTGTTTGGAAAATACTTGTGCTTTGGGTGCATATTAGAAATGTTTTTTAAGCCTGTGTATTACTGTCGATTTATTCACTTATCTAAAGACTTTCAATCCTCATTTACAAGCCTAAGACTGTGGGTCATGACTGGGCTAAAGACAAGCACTGAATCAGAACTAAATCAGTGAGCTAAGGCTGAGAGCTCACGCCTGGAAGGACGCCTGGAAGGACGCCTGCTATGGAAAAGGAAACAAGACAAGAGGAGAAAGCCCAGCACAATAAAGCAGGAGAAACAGAATGGCAAGACTGCATCACCCAGCTTGCCAACTGCTTGGTGGTTGATGTCTCCAATCAGCAGCCTGGTCATATTTGTTACTATTAATTCTATGGATTTACTTAGGTGAACCGGGCCCAAATACTGGCTGATGTCAGGGCCTATTAAAGAAGGCTTGGTAGTGGGATGGAGGGAGTGCATTTGCATGGGTGGAAAATATTTGTAAAAAAAAAAAAAAAAAAAAAAAAAGAAGCATGGAAATGGAAGATGTTCCTCCTTTGCCTTTTCATTTTTCAAGTGGACCATGACTAGCACAAAAATTGTCTTGGTTTCATTCCAGAAATAGAGATAGTGCAGCATATGGTAACCAGTAACTGTGTAATAGGATGGAAGATAAAGAACATGATCACTCCAAAAGACTCAGGAAAAAGATCTGCTAAAATTCATGAGAAAAGTTGTGAACAAGGGCTACGGAATTAGTTCGGAATGTCAAGTGCTTGCTGCACAAGCATAAGGACCTGATTTGGGACCCCAGCACCCATGTAGGGCCAGACACTGTGGGACACACTTGCATGTCCTGTGTACTGGTGCAGGAGGGTAACAGGAAGATCTTGGGGATTTGCTGGCCAGTCCGCCTAGCTGAAAGAGCTAGGCGGGTTCAGTGCACACTTTGTCTTAAAAAGTAAGGTGGCAAGAATAGCAGAAGACAGATGCTGACAACCTCTATCCCATTCACTGACACACACATAGAGGAGTGAATGAGCCCTCACACCTTCATATACACATACACACACATTTCAAATAAACTCTGAAAGAAATAGAGATAGATTTTGGGTGGTGGTAGTGTACACCTTTAATCCCAGCACCCAGGAGGCAGACACAGGTGAATCTGAGTTCAAGACCAGCCTGGTCTACAGAATGAGTTCTAGGGTGGCCAGAGCTACACAGAGAAAGCCTGTCCTGAAAAACCAAAAAAGAAAAAGAAAATATATAGAAAGGTTATATGGTTATATCTTAACACGATAGTCTTTATATAACAGGTACAAAGTTAACAACAGACTGAAAGGTGAAAGAATATAAGGAACCTGACAATAGTTAGTCTTATAGCTCTTACTCAATATAGTACTAGCAATTTGCTAGTCAGAGCAATTTGCCAAAACAAAGTAATAAAAGGCATCCTAAGAGGGATGAGGAGGTCAAATTATGCCTGTTGGCAACAAAGTGGTTTTATACACAGAAAACCCACTTCCTCTCATTATTAACAGTAAGTAGCAAACTACACTGAGCACGCTAGTGTTTAATTAATCATAGTCCTGTCCTCCCTGCTCCCTGAGGGCAATCACCATTCAAATGCCTCTCTTACTCATGAGTGCTCCTTGCCAAGTGTGCTGTCTATCATTTAAATGCTGCCAGTGCCTTTTTAGATAGAGTGAAGACAGCTGTCTGTATTATCATTTGGTTTCCCGCCTATGGCACTATTTTCGATAGATTACATAGAAACTATGAACAATGTCTCTTATTTTAAAAAGTAGATTAAATCAATTCTAGAGAGTAGCTCTAAAGGGAAATGTAAAGAGCTAAGGCATGTATGTACTTGTGTACAATTTCAGAAGTATAAAAATGGCATCCAGGATCAAACACCTAGGTAGTTGTGCTAGAATTTAAGAGACAGATTGGCACGCAGATGACCTTTTATTTCAACAGTGGGCCTTGGATGAACACACAGTGTTGGATTGGGCAGCTGCCATTTTCTGTGAGGGTACTCAGTTTTCACCCCACTGAGAGAAGTGCTGAGGTCATGATCTGGGTTCCGTAAGTGAAGAGTGGAACCAGAACTGGTATAAATACAAAACCTGCAAGTCTTGGACATGTTGCATGGGAATCCCACAGACCCGCTGCACCCTCCATGCGAATGGAGTTGCCCATGTACTGAAGGTGTAGCTTCTAGTTTTTCTATGCTCTTAGTTGTGGCCTGCCTTGAAGCCATAGCTGGCCCACAGGAGCCCTGCACAATTCCTTGCCAAATCATGAATCTGCCAGTATTTTCTCATTCTAAGATTATATTTGTAGTTTCCCTCAAGACAAGTAGACAGTAACAAATCCCAAAAGGCTCAGGCTACCTCTGTTCTCCTGACACAACCTGAAGACTAAAAATTTTTTAAGACCTAATCAGTAACTGGAATGTCTGGTTAGCCGTTTGGTACAGGAAATGAAAAGAGGCCCTATCATGGAGAATTCACACTGGCTGCTAGAGATGTGCCCAAGGAACCAGTCTCTGTGGAACAATACATAGCAGTTGTGCCTGGTACATACTGGAAACCTCAGTGGGTTAGAAGGGAGATGTAAGACCCAACTTTGATGAACTGAGTCTCAATTACTAATATACTATACCTCTAGACTGTAAATATTCACTCAACTCGAGGACATTTTTCTGCTTCAGTTACAAAAGAAACTTTAAAAAGAAACTGTACTTTTGTGAAGAAATTGAATTTTGTAAGTAATAATTCAAGCTTCTCTTTTCAGGCAATTATTAGGCTGCCAGAAGTTATGCTTTACAAATATGGTCAGCTTCCATTTTCTATTGCTTCTGTTCTACTGTTTAAACACATACTAATAATCAGAGAAACAAAGTACCCTTAAACCTTTAATCTGTTCTCAAATCAAGAAGGAACATTAATCCCATTTAGTCATAAAATCTTTGCTACCAGCAATTTACTTATCCTTGTGTGTTTGTAACTTAAATATTTTACTTTCTCTAATTAAGTACTTTGTCAGTTGAAACAATTCTAATTGAAAATTAGAAAGTCTTCCAAGGCTCTAATGGAGAACATAACATCAGCTGAAAAAAACCCATTTTACTACTCCATTCTCAGAGAAATCAGATGGTTGTTGATTTGGTCTTAGCAATTGCATGAATTGGAAACTAACATATAAAATCATCAGCTTTGACAATTCAACAGCAATCGAATGCATGTCCTTTCTATAACAATCTATTTCCATTTCTGTACTAAGTGTTTACCTATGTTTTCTGAACTGCCAGTCTTGTGGAGGTGTGTGGACTAGAAAGCATTCACTTACAGCAAGAACAAGGACTGTGACAGGAAAACGCAGGATCACGGAGCAGTTGGGGAACGTGAGAGTTGGAGGAAGCTTCCAGAAGTCACTGGTAAGCTGGCATCTCAAGAGTCTTTAGACCTTCACCAGGCAACAGGGATTATATTATTGAAGGCTTTGTAAAAAATTAGGGTGTTGGGAGTCCACAAACGTAGTTATTGGAACTACAATAATGTTTCAAACACCATACTGCTGTAACAAGTAAAATCAGATTTTTCTTGTTTATCTTTAATACCTGCCTTCAAGTTAGGTTCCACATATTGTATAGAAAGAAGGGTGGGAACCCATTAGAAAATAGTGATTATATCACAGGACATAATTAATCCATTTAGAAATTATCTGTGGGGTTGCAAATTGCTAGGGCACAACTAAATATTAAGACTGAGAGCTAAACAAGGGTATTAAAAAGATAGTGCTCGTTAAACCAGGCATGGTGGTACACACATTTAATCCCATCTCAGGAGGCAGATCTCTATGAGTTCAAGGCCAGCCAGATCCACATAGTGAGATCCCATCTCAGAAAACAAAAACAAAAACAAAAAAATGTTTATTGAAATGTGAGATGCCTTAGAACCAAGCTCTAGACAAAACCTTCAGAAAAAAACAGTGAACACTACTTCTGATGATCTTGCTCCATATGAACCACAAAATGCCACGATGCCCTTTGCAATTACAGCAGAGATAGGTCTAGAAACTTTAGCTTGTTCTAAGAATGCACTCCTTTCGATGGAAGCCATTAGCTATAGACCAATGGGAACAGATACCCTAAAAGGTTTAACTTCTAGTCAAACCAAGTCAGGTTTCACCATTATTCAGTCATTTAAATACAACAATGAACTATTCAAAGACACAGATACTAAATATCAAAATCAGTGTGAAGAACTCTGCAACATCCATTTTAAAAAATGTGAAGGGTCTTATGGGGTCACACTAAAAAGTAATTAACAGCAGTGTCTTGGTGAAGTGACCATTTAAATGTTTATTCTTTCATTTGTTAAAAAATTACATTTAAAATATCAATATAGGGAAGTGTAAAAACTATAGCACTATCATGAAGTTAAATCTTGGATGGATACAACATTTTCAAACAACCTGTTTGAATTATTGATTAAACAAAATTTAAAATCTAAACTAAAGTGCTGGGGCTGGGGAGATGGCTCAGTCAATAAACTGCATACCACACAAGCATAACTTTTCATTTGGATTCCAGTACCTATGTAAAAATCAAGAGTTGTAATTCCAGCACTGTAGAGATGTAGACTGGAGCATGCTCAGTGCTTCCTGGCTAGCCAGCCTTGTTGAATTGATGAGCGTAAGATTCAGAGACCCTGTCTCAAAACAGAGTAAGGTGGAGAAGCAAATCTGCTTCAGCTTCTAGCCTGAGCACGCTTACACACATGAACCCACACACACGTCACATACACACATGCAGATACATGAACTCATGTATATACATGTATACACATACACATGAACCTGCATACACATATATATACGGGAACCCACATGCACACAAATTATAACATGCCTTTGTCACAACTACTGCCTACCTAATGAATACTTTTGTGTAAGGCAGTTTTAAAACACCTCCTTATAACCCCAACATACAATTCTTTTAGGTTTGAGTGTTTCACCTGCATGTATGTATGTGAATCATGTACATGTCTGGTGCCCATAGAAGTCGGTGTGGAGTTATTTATGAATAGTTAGGAACCTCCATGTGGGTGCTAGATATTGAACCCTAATCCTCTGCAAGGGCAATCAGGGATTTTAAGTACTGAGCCATTTCTCTGATCCTAAGATGCAAACTTGACAAGGTCCACAGGTTAAGAGGAAACATGAATCTTATAGTAAACTTACCTCCAAAGTCTTGTCAGTTGAGCTAAGGACATTTTGTGATGTGTAGAAATGTTCTTCATAAGAATAAAGTACTTCAAGTATAAGACAGAAAATTTTTAATATGATCAATGTACAAACTATGCTAGAAAGAAAAAAATCCAAGTTTGGACTTAGCTGCATGAAAATACAATTTACCTTTTTGTTTTCTAACAGGGTCTCACTATGCAGCCTAGACCAGCCTTAATCCCCGTTTCTGTTTCCCAAGTCTAGGATTACAAACATGGTCTACCACTTCCAACAGAATCTGTTTTTCTTAAGACGCATTTGATATTTTAAAACAAAACAAAACAAAACAAACAAACAAAAAAAAACCCTGTCCCCTCCAGATCCTTCCAAAGAAAGCTAGGTCCAGGGTGGACTGCAGAGATTGATACATCAACCAAAAAGACCATGTATACAGACGTACTAGACCTCCTGCTCAGATGTAGTTCATAGGCAGCTCAGTCTCCATGTGAGACAGTCTCTGACATGAACTCAGTTGCCTGCTCCTTGATCACTTCTCCCTTGTGGGACAACTAGCCAGCCCACAGAGGAAGAGGAATCAGGCAGTCCTGATGAGATCTGATAGACTAGGGTCAGACAGTAGGGGAGGAGGACTTCCCCTATGCACTAGGGGAGAGGATCGGGAGGAAGAGGAAGGGAGGGTGGGATCAGGAGATGAGGGAGGGGCCTACAATCGGGATACAAAGTGAATAAATTATAAAAATAATAAAAAGAAAAAAATGAGAGATAAACTCCATACTCAATCAGCTACACATGAAAAATTAAGCAAGTTATACTGAGAGTAGTTTTGTGAAACTTGAATTGGCAGCTTTGAATATTTGCCAATGTCTCTATGTATGTGTAAGATGCACCCAAAATTCACAGGAGTTATGGTTGGCATGCAAAATCAAGGATAACTTTTATTTCGTTTTATTTTCCTGCTCATTTTGTAGGACAAACTTTATTTTTATACAGAAAAGCTTTGTTGAAAACTTACTGGGAAAACTAATGTTAAAAATGCTTTGTAATGATATATGCTTGTCATTTAGTAACCTAAAACTTCCATCTTAAGGGGAATTCCGGTTTTAATTAGTCATAGTAACATAGTATGAGATAGCTACTTGTACGATTAACAAGAAAGCCATCAACTACAGAACATGGAAAGTAAAAAGAGAGGTGCATGTATGAGACTGAAGGGTGGTGCAGACAGAGCAAATGCTTACCTGGTTGAGGAGTACTTGTTAATTAAACAAGAATGTTAAATGTAATGAGTAGAGGGCAGAAATCCTTTTTTAGCAAAAGAAAGAAAAGCATGTATAGAAAACAAGCTGTGCAGTATCACCTCAGCATGTCAGAATCAGAATGAAAAAGTAATACATCAATTCTGTGTTAAAAATAAGCCATAGGAAAGCTATCCAAAGCTCAAAATATAGAAGAGAGAAATTTGGTTTCAAAAATTAACTAAAAAGCTTTCAATTGTAAAACTAAAAGTTTAAGATTGGGGGTAAGGGAAAAGGCAACACAAGAAAATATGAGTTAATAATTTTATTATATAAAGAGATCCTGTAACTTGATTTGAAAAACAAAGCAACTCCAAAAGGTAAGAGATATGGACATTTTACCAAAGAGAAAATGTAGCCATTCAAACTATATAAGCATTCAATCTTGCTATTAAAAAAAAAAAAAAAAAAGAAAAAAACCATCAGGATGCCACTTGTCTATTTAATACACAAAGTTAGTAGCAATTTTTGCCTTAACTTCTAAAAGTACTCAAATATGTTTGAAGTAATAAAAAAATGGAGTCATTAAAAAAACATAGAAAGTATGAAAATTTATGTCAATGCAGAAATCATAAACAGCATTAAAATGAATCAACACTTGTATGGGCAGTAAATTTCAGGTGCCAGAAGCCAAAATCTTTTCCTTGGTTAATTACATTAAGGGACTGTCACTGGCATTGCTCCTGATTTAGACTCTGGCACTCCCAGGACTATGCACACACACACATTTTTTTCCAGGAAAAGTACATACTCAGTATCACTCATTACCAAGGAGACCACTATAATTCTATTTGTCTGATAAGGTCCCTTTAAAATTTTCCCATGTAATTCTCAGCCAGAAAGAATTCCCACAGTATTAAAGGCTGAAGGCCTACTTTAGCACAGCCTTAAAGAAACCAGCTGGCTTCTTAGGGGATCTGAAGTTGGTCCTGTCCTTGAGTCAAGGCAGAAAAGGCAAATTTCTAATTTGATGCAGAACAGAGGTGTATCTCTGCTCAGATCAGTCTTGAGGCAGGATGCTGACCAGCTACCGCAGCACCGGAAATCACTCAAAATCACACAATACACGTCAGAGTGACTGAGACAGGAAAATAAATGTAAAACCCTATAGCTTTGTTCAGAATGTTTCTTTGCCTTTCCTGACTCCAAAATTTCACAAGAAGTCAATGAGAAAAAAAAAAAAAAAAACAATTCTTTGAAACCTGACTTGCTAAATAATCTATAAGCATGTAACTACAGAATATACAGAAAAACTAATTAAATTTCATTTAAAGAAACAATTCCATTAAATGACAAATTTGGCTGTCAATTTATTTAGTTGTAGCCCTTAGCTATCCAAGTTCTATTTAAGACTTTAGACACTAACTCTCTGGTATTGAATTTTCATTGAAATAAAATTAGCTGCTTTCTGGAAGAAAAAAAAAGTAATTTTCACTACAGTTGAAGTTTCTATCAACTCTAAAAGTTATGTACACACAGATTTTTCTGTGAGCATGTATATCTGATTAGTGTACAAACATTTTAAAGTTTTTTTTCTCTCCAATGAGATAACAAATCCTGACCTACTGTTTCTTCTAGTTAGTATTTTTACTATTTCTGTCTACCTAAGAAACCTCACATAACCTAGTTAACAGATTGTCAAAAACTATACAAGATGGAGGTAGCTGTACCTTGGCAACCTTTTGTTATTTTAGGTTAGAATACGGGGCCTCCACTTGATGTTTCAGTCAAATCAAAACTTTTAATTTTGCAGAATAGACATAATTACACATTTACTATGATTATCTAAAATTTAACATATATAACACCACAAAAGACATCTAATTTTCTGACGTCTATTTTTCTATGTATCTTTTTCACTTGTTAAACAACTGAATATATTTAATACATTTTTCAAAATGCACTCGTTAGACATTTAATAAACATACTAAGCCAAACAAGAAAACCTAAGTTACCTTTTTGTCTATTAACTGTAGTAATAAGAGACAATTGAAGAAGTATAAGATCACCCATAATACACTGAAAAGGTATTACACCTTGGATCTAAGAATGATCTGAAGGTGCTGAAAGAGGTGATTCTCTAGAAGGTGACCCAGGGTTTTCTTCAGGTGGAAAAACTGTGAGAGTACAAGCCCGAATGCCACCAAGTGACTCTGGAAGATCAAAAACTTTATGCCACTCATCTTTTTCTGGGTCGTATTTCTGGACAATTTCCACCATGCAACGGTTATTCCAAGAATATCCACCAACAACATAAATTTTGTTTTCAAAGACAGCAACTCCAACATCACTCTGACCCCTCAGCATAGCAGCAATTGGTGTCCACTGGTCAAGAGTTGGCGAGTAGTATTCACAGCTTAGAACATCATCATAATCACTTGTTCCTCTGAAGTGGTTGCCACCAATGACATACAGCTTGTCACCAACTGTACACATGCAGTGCAGCCCTCGGACTGTAGTCATGGGGGCCTTCTGTGTCCATTTGTCTGTATCCGGGTCAAAACACATTAGCTCATTTTGAAAAGTGTCATGCGTAATTCCTCCTGAAATATACATTAAACCCCCATACACTGTTCCTGCATGGCCATAGTGGGGTTCACTCATTTTTGCAACATAGCTCCATTCATTCATTCTTGGGTTGTAACATTCTACTGTAGCAAGTTCACCAGCTGCACTGCGCCCACCAACTGCATACAAATGTCCTTTGAGGGCACTCAGGTGAAAGAATGTGCGCTTTTCATTTAGTGATGCCACCTGCATCCATTTATTATACCGAGGGTCAAATCTGAAAACTGTGTCAACGGCAGTTTTTCCTTTTGTGTCATAATTACTCTGACCACCAACTACATAAAGGAAATTTCCAATAACAGCAATGCCATGCTGGTATCGAGGGGCATCCATGGGGGCTAACGATTTCCATTCCTGGGCCCTTTCGTCGTACATCCGTAATTCTTTACTGACAACTAGCTGCTGCCTCAAAACTCCTCCCAAGGTAACCAAATGAGTAGAATCAGATCGAATGGCAGTTCTGTCTGACTGCATTACTGGCTGCATATATGGCATCATTTGGTAATTGCTTGCTTCCAAAAGTAAATTCACACATGTATTGTCTGTTCTCATGAAATCTACTGTCTGCACATAGTTGATGAGGTCCTGTGGTGTCATCAGTGGAAATCGAATGTTCTTCATTAATTTTGCAGCATAGTCCATCCGAGGGTCTTCCAGCCTCAACCAGCGGCAGGCTGCCTTGAAGAGTTCAAGTTCAGAACAGTGCTTGAGACTATTGCTGGAAAGCACAAAGGCAAGCCGTTCAAAGGGGAGCTTTAGAAACTCCCCAGTGCTCAACAAGGCAGTAAAGTTCTTCAGGATGAAATTATTGACGTATTTATCCACTTCTATAAGATTGTAGGTGTTAGCAATCCGTCCAACCTCAACACAGTTATCTAAAGAAACGCCTGATATAAGAAATACTTTACAAAAATCCAAAACCGGTAGGATTTGCAGGAAACTGGCAGCTTCAAGAGTGTCCTGAAGATTGTCCATATTAAGAGACAGTTTTGCAGTATAAATAAAATCAATGATTTTCTTCAGACCAACCTTGTTCACCCCATGAAGCTTAATGCACATTAAATCTTGTTCTTTCATTCCTCCTGTGAACATGGCCTTGAAATAATCACTAGCGGACGCCATCATGGCTCTATGAACCGGGAAGATTTCATCTCCATCTCCAGGTACGAGAGTCACGTCACAAAGCAGCCCTTCTATTCTGAGCTGATCAAAGCCTTGCAACACGACAGAACTGTGCGTGTTGCTGGTAAAAAACCGAGTAGTTCCTGCCTTGCAAGGCTGCAAGTGGGCAGAGACGCCCATCTCGCCGTTGCCGAGAGACACCTTCATGTGAAAGCCCTGCGCTCGCAGCGAGCCGCAGGCCGCAAACGTTACAGAAGAGAACGCTCTGCGGAAACGCGGGGCCACCGAAGGGCAAGCGGTCGCCGCAGCACCGCTCCGGGCACGCCGACGCCCGCCCCGCAGCAGGACCGACGAGCACCGCGGCCCTCAAATCTGACCCGAGGGCGGGTGAGTCATCACCTGAGGCAGTTACAGGACCGCTTCACCCCGTCCGGCTGTCGTCCTCCGCCGCGGCGCTCAGGGCGGGGGAGGGGCCGACACGGACTGCGCTCCGCGGCCGCCACCCGCCAGGCTCCGCACCTCAACGAGCCGCGGCTGCGCCCTCTGCGGTCCCCGCCGCGTCGCCGCGGCCACAGGCTTGGCTCAGAGCGGGGCCTGGAACTCCGGGTTGGGCCTAGAACGGCGGCCTAGCCACGACACCGAGCCCGTCCTTCCGGAAAGGCCGAATCCCAGGATCCCCCGGGCTAGGAGCGGCTGCACAGCTAGTGCGCCTGCGTGGCTGGCCTGGCTGGGAGACGGTGGGGGCAGGGCGCGGGCGGGGCTGGGGGCGGGGTTACGCGCAGCCAGCGAGGCCTGGGGAGGGGCCATGATGTAAGCTTACAGGAATGCGCGTGCGTGAGCCAGCGCCAGCTGTGCGATGTTTTCTCAGCACTTTTTAAGAGCGCTTTCTTTTTAAGATGTGCGCTTACTGTCTCGTGCCAGAACGGCAACGAAATGCAGCCTTTGTCCAAACTGAAAAGAAACATGGCAGAAGAAATCATTGTATTATTTTATTTTCTTTTTCTTCAAGAACTGTTTTACAGTTTGAATCACACTTTAATAAGCACACCAATTAAAATGTTGGTTGTAAAAGTTTTTTTACGCCTTTAAAACACATGACATTTAACTTGTTACCAAATTTTGGTCCTAATGATATATTTTAACTATTTTATCGGGAGAAATAATGCCCTTATAAATATTTTTTTTTCGCAATTTTGTTTTTCAAACACTATTTTTTAAATTAAAATTTTATTTTTTATATTTATTACAGTTTATTCACTTTGTATCCCAGCTGTAGGCCCCTCCCTCATGCCCTCCCAATTCCAACTTCCCTCCCTCATGTCCTCCCATGCCCCTCTACAAGTCTCCGGATAGGGGAGGTCCTCTTCCCCTTCCATAGTTTATCAGGTATCATCAGAACTGGCTGCATTGTCCTCTTCGGTGGCCTGGCAAGGCTGCTCCCCCCTCAGGGGGAGGCGGCCAAAGAGATGGTTACACAATTTCCCAAAAGTTAAAACATGTTATAATTTCCTTGGTCCGCTGTTTTCTCCTGATTGTACAATCCTTGTCCTCTCTTGTCTTATGGAATCTGTGATAAGCTTAGAGGATTTGGAGACAAAACTTTATCCTTTTTTGGATAATGATAATATTTGGTAAAATATTGAAGTCAATGTTTCCAAAATATTGTTACCATGAATGCTTGGGTTTGCATTTCCCTTCGGTGAAATTTCCCTTTTATAGGTATTTTTACTAACATGCGGTTTTTTAGATAATGGCAGATTTTAATTTTGATTTGAAAATATGTATATAACTTGCCATAATTCTCTATTCTCCGAAGTCTGAAGTTATTACTGTCTTTCAATTCCTTCTAGGGTTTACTTGTACGAAAACTAAGAATATACATATATTCTTCTCTTCCACTTCCTGGTTCCTTTCTAAATGGCATTTATACTGCTAGATATTTTTTTCAGTTTATTTTCCAAAATTGGTATGGAGAGCTTACATACAACATGTGTTGACCACTAAATGTATGCACCATAAGTTACTTAACTGTGAGTGACTAATCTTTCTCCCTTCCTCCTTCCCTCTTTTTCCTGTTGTTTCTATGAGTTGCAGGAACCCAGGGAGACTAGTAGAACATTGTTTCTCCCAGCTGCTCCAGCAGATCTCCATCCTGTTTAATACAAGAGCTTTGTTGAAACCAGACTGGTCTTGAGAAATTCTTACCAGCAAGGGACTTTCTGGGAGGGTGTTTGTTACAGGAGTTGGGGTGAGCATTCCCTCATTGGCTGTGAAATGTGGGCTGACTGTGAAGAGGCACTTCCAAGGGATTACTTTCTACCAGGAAAAGAAAGAACAAGATCACTGCCTGAGAAGTTATCAGAGCAAAATCATGACATCAATCCTTTCACTATTAAGCTTGCAAGGTTACTAGATGAAAAAACAGACAAGAATGTTAATGGCTATTAGGGACAGATGCTCTTCATATTCCAATGTTTAATTTTTTTTTTTTTAATGCTCATTGGTGTTTTGTCTGTATGTGTGACTCTGTGAGGATGTCAGAAACCCTGGGACTGGAGTTACAGGCAGGTGTGAGCTGCCACTTGGGTGCTGGGAATTGAACCCAGGGTCCTCTGCAAAGCAGCCAGTACTCTTAACCTCTGAGCCAGCCACCAGCATTTATTTTAAAAGACTATCCTTTCTGCTTTCATCATGAAATGAATCCATTTTATCCCCACATTTGGTGGCCATGTTAAACAGTATGTGTTAAAAGCATCTATTTAGGGCCATTCAAGAAGCAGCAGTGTTTACTCTTATGTTTTATTATAACAATTCCAATACACTTACGTACTTTTCATTTATTATATCTTAGTATTTAGCACATAGGAGATCATGTTCACCTTCACATCTCACTAGTAACAAAAAGCATTTACCTTCATATTTTAATTAATATTTTATTTAAGTTTTACTTTTAGACACTTTACCTGTTTATTCTTAATTCAATGTCAAGGCTGGTTCTTTAATCTCAAATGAAGCATGATGGTTCAGTATAATCATATTACAAGTAATACCTGAGGCCAGGCTGTGGTGGCACACACCTTTAATCCCAGCACTCGGGAAACAGAGACCAGAAGATCTCTGTGAATTTCCAGGCCAGCCTGGTCTACAGAGTGAGTTCCCAGACAGCCAGAGCAACACAGTGAAACCCTGTCTTAAAAAGCAAACAAACAACAGCAACAAGCCAAGTAACACCTGGTCATGATAGCTTTCAGATAAAACAGAACATGGTTTAAACAGTTGGGACCTCATTTTTCTCATGGAAAATTTCCTTTATCGGTAGGAAACATAAAATTATTAATAATTTTGAAGTATAGTCTCACTTTGTGGTGCAAGCTAGCCTCCTTAGTGCTGGTGTTAGAGATGCACATAACCACTCTAGGATCAGATACTCAATTTTAATTACATCATATGCTAACATTGTTGGCAAAATGAAAGTGTCCTCATTACAAGAAACTGGACGGTTTGGCCTTGACACCTGGATATATTGTCTGGGATTTACAGAAAGATGTGGTTAGGAGGTTTTAAGTTGGGAACTACACTAAGGATGGTCAGCAAAAGCCCAAGGATGAATGAAGTCAGAGTAATTGAGTAGAGATGAAATTAATTTACAAAGTTAAATCATGAGAACTTGACATTGCAGTGTAGGAAAGTAAAATGAGGAACTTGAAAGAGCACTAGAATGGAATGGCCAGACAATAGGAAGATGATCCAGAGAAAGTGGTGACTAGAGGATGGATTAGAGAAGAAACACATTTAAAAGCTATTGCTTTGGGGCCAGTGAGATGGTCCAGTGTCATTCTCCATTCAATGGGGGCCTGGATTTCTGCTGGGCTCTGGCACTCAGTTTCCGGACAGAGAACCAGATCCCATTTCTCTCAGGGGCAGCTACAGTGCCTTAGAGTGAGGCCTGAATACACTAAGCCCGGGAGTGGAAAAGGTTTTCCACAGTGTTATAGTTTGGTTCTTTCAGCATGAGATCGCAGGTGGCAATGGAAGCTCCAACGTGCTTTGGGCCAAGGTCCATTCCTGGTTGGCTTGTAACCAAGACAAAGGCCTGGCAAGGCTGGAACCCAAGGTTCCAAAGGGTGGGCCCGGCGAGACCCAGCAGAGGATAAATGATGAATCTCAGACAGTCTTGAAGTGAGAAAACAGAATTTTTATTCATATGAAATGAAGGGCAAGATAAACCCTAGGCAAAGGGAGGGATTCCGAGGGTAAATGTGTTTGATTCTATGGAGTCAAGGGGTCAGGAATACATATCACAAAAAGAAAAATACAGGCCTTAATTATCGTATGGTAGGGGTCGGGAGAGGAAGTGGCCACAGGATCTCCAAGTACAATTGAAGGTCACTGCTGGACTAAGATCCTTAGCAGGTGGGCCATTTCTAGGAATTCCTACAACAGTTTTCTCATTAGGGAAGGATCTGGCCTGTAATCTGTCCTGAAGGCTATTTGACCTCCTTACAAGATCTGGAATTACCCAGATAAGAGGGGATAGAACCCTGATGAGAACAAGGAGTCTATCATTGTAGACTAAGCACAAATAAATGAACTTAAACATTATCCAGCACAGCCCCACAGTCCAGTATGACTTCATATGGTAGAAGAGTTACCTGACTCCCACAAGTTGTCCTGTGACCTCCATGTGCATGCACGAGAAGCAGATATAAGGGGCCAACATGTATTCTTTTCCTGCAGTCAGCTCTGCTGAACCAAGAACCCTGATGAATGATGTATCTACACTGAACTAGGAGATAGACAGTATCTGAAGTTCTGATGGTAAAAAAATTGTAAGCAGTTTTCAATAAGCCTCAAGTTTGATGCTGCATCAAATATCTTTTAACAGTGAATTCTCAGCATCAAAACTTTATTGGTATAAGCAATCTCTTGACATTATAACTAGAAAAGTATTTTCATTGTATCTTTGGGTTAGGACTGCAACATGATTCTTTACCTATGACACAGTAGTAAAAAAGAAATTTTACTTAATATTAGTCTAGACTCCAAGTTTCCTAATCACCCCTTGAGAAAAACAAGATAATTATCACATAATAAAATTAGGAGATTTGGCTTCCAAAAAACTGACAGTCCAGGGCTGGAGAGATGGCTCAGTGGTTAAGAGCATTGTCTGCTCTTCCAAAAGATATGAGTTCCATTCCCAGCACCCACATGACAGCTCAAAGCTGTCTGTAATGCCAATTCCAAGGGGTCTGACAACTTGACACTAATGCACATAAAATAAAATATAATAAAAATAATAAAACCTGACAATCCATAGAAAACCTGCCTACTAGTACTTTAGCTAGTGGAATCTCCTGTGCACACCTTTTAGAAGTCTGAAAGCCAAGAAGAGTTTTCCTGTTTAGCCAGCATATTGAGAGCATAGCACAACATTTAGCACGAGTCTAGCTTTAATAATTGTCGTAATAAATAATATTTTTGTAAGTGACCTCTTGTGGCTTTAATCACATTCATACAAAAGATAAATATTTGAGATAGATGAAATTCTAGATTTTGAGTTAAATGTAAAGAAAATCTGACATTCTAATGTGAATCTCTTCTGAGTATTATACTGGGTTTTCAAACTCCAGGAAACATCGGCATCATGGGGCTATTATTCCAAGAGTGTAGGTGTCACCTTTGCACCTTGGGGTCCACCTTGGAAATATGAGAATGATGCATATGTAAAGAAAGGAAAGATAGAGAATTTTAGTTTTATTTAGTGCAATAAGAAAATACGTAGCATGGTTATTTGAATTGGGTGTCATCCACTAAAAAGAACACAGATTTTACAGAGCATATGGAAAATCTGTTTACTGCAACTGCCAGAGATCAAAATGAACAGCAATGGAGAATATTATGCCATTGCACCAGGGCTCACTGAAGTCCACATTGGCAAAGGCAACTCAATTGCCTGGCTTTAGAAAATGAGACTTGATCCCCACTTCCCATACACTTTGGCATGGTCTGCCTGAAGCTGTTTGTTGTTGTTGTTTGTTTGTTTGTTTGTTTTCCCCCTTTGGTATAGTCTTCAGCCACCAACACTCAAGGATTGAAGATGTTCCTCTTCTAATTAGGACAGTCTGTGATTTACTCAATAAGGTACTTGTTCACACTAACATTTTCTCTTTTGAAAATTTACAGAAAGAAAGGCTTGATGTAAGAACAGCCATTTGACACAAGGTCTGTGGTGTGTTTTAACTGGGTAACAGCCATTATCCTATTCACTAGTGCCTATTAGGAGACGAGTCACAAGTCCTCTCCTTCAAGGGACTTCCATCTTCTAGGGGCATGAAGCTCCTCAGATATCTGGTTTGTTTTATTAATGCAGACACGCCCAGTCCCCATTCCTAACATGTATCAGTGAAAGCCCATCCAACTCTTTATGGTGTGTGCCCTCAGCTCTTTTGGTATTAAAGTGGAGAATTGTTCTTTGATTCATACCAGCCAAAAACTAGTCAAATGCTTTGGTGATAGGCAAGAAGACTTACCTGGTAGGTTGTTGTAAGTGAAAATTAATATTTACTATTGTTTTATCTTCTAGTAAAGCTTGCTGCTAATATTAAACAGCTGTATAACCAAATCACCACACAGAGACTGGGTTTTTAGTTAACCTAGAACACAATGCTGGGCAATATTTACTCCCTCCTAAACCTCCAAGCCCTCAGTTTTCTAACATTTAGATTTCCCACATTATACTTGCTTTTTGTGAAATCTTAGGTCTGGTTCATGCTCCACGTCCTCCAAGATCTCTCATCCAGCTCTGCTCTCCTAGCTCTCCTCCAGTTCCTTCTCCTTCTACTCATCTCCTGCCTTCTCACTCCTCCCTTCTTTCCTGTCCTCTGGCTCCACCCTGCTCAACATTGTGTCTAGTTGCTTTATTTTGTCCTGTTTACACAAGAGTTGAGACAGGATGCTTAGAATGAGTATCATAATGCAATATCCGGATTGAAACCAGTGAGTTGGTGGTGGGAGGGAGAAATCAGCATTTAAATGAACAAGGGTAAGGTGTATACATTTAAAAAACACATTATACCAACAGTAGGTCATAATTATTAATGACTCCTCTGCCTTTTCTTTTTAATCAGGTGTCCTAGTTTGGCTCTAAAACACCAAAAACAACTTATGAACAAATGGGTTTATTTCATCTTACAAGACACACCATTATGGTGGGAAGTCAGAGCAGAAACCTGGAGGCAGGACCATGAAGGAGTGAGTGTTGCTTTCTATGGCTTGCTCAGCCTGCTTGCTGCTTCTTTCCTCCCTCTCTTAAAAGATGTATTGACTTTTATTTTACGTACGAGTGTTTTGCCTGAATATATGTACGTTCACCACATGTACACCTGGGACTTTCAGAGGTCAGAGAGGGCGTCAGATCCCCTGGATCTGGCATTACAGACAGTTGGGAGCTGCCACACGGGTGCGGGGAATGAAACCCAGGTCCTCTGCAAGAACAGCAAGCCACATCTCCAGCCCCTCTGGCTGCTGTCTTATATAACCATGGCATCGCCCACAGTGGACCAGGCTCTTCCATGCCGATCATTAGTCAAGAAAATGCTACCCAGGCTTGCCTACAGGTCAATCTGATGGAGGTGTTTTCTCAGTTGGGGGTCCCTCTTCCCAGATGACTGGCTTGTGTTGAGCTGACCAACTACTAGCTATAACATCAGGTATAGTATATTCAACAATCAATGTCGTCAAAATATTCTTTAAAATCATAATGTAGTCATCAGGGGAAATGCTCCAGTTCACTGTGAACGCCAAAACTCTCAACGGACCTGCAATCCATATGCAGATTCTTTCTCATAAGACTTTTAAGCTTCTGCTACTGTTTCTGGTATGCCTTCCATCCACGTACCTACACCTTCTAGAAATCGTTAGCAACTGCACTTCTGGTGAGCATGTTTCTGTCATCTCAGCGTTGGTAAAGCTGATGCAGGAGAATTTTGAATTCAAGCCACCTTGGGCTACGTGGTGAAACCCTGTCTCAAAAGAACCAAAAACAAAAAAAAAAAAAAAAAAAAAAACACCATCAATAATGAAAAGTCCACACTTTATATGAATCAAGACCAACCTAAAGAAGTAACTTTATCTCAAGGGGAAAAGGCAGAGTTGCTGCTCAGGGGGAGGGGGAGGGGGAGGGGAGGCTCTTCCTAAGGCATGGGCGTGTATACAGCACACACAACTGTTAAGAAGTTGCATCCGGTTTTTTATAAAATGAAATGGTTATACGTGCCTTGAAAACACCCTTTTCCACAAAGGGTAAATGCCATGCCATCTGTTTTTCTGTGCCTGCTGGGTCCTGTGTGTGGCCTTGCCACTGGCACGGGGGGGTTCTCATATGGAGACGGGCAAACTGTGACCAGGTCGCCATGCAGCTGCCTCCAGCTGTCACAGTGTGGTGATTTCCCACAAGCACTCCATAGCAAAGGTCTCTCCTCACCTTCTTTCCCAGCAGATACCACGTGAGTGAGGTGGTAAAACCCCAGAACCACTGCAGAACCTGGGCTTGGAGGAGGCGCTGGGCACTCCAGCTTTTCCCATCCATGAAAGGAACTTCTAGTGTTGGGAGTCACATGACTACAGAGATGTGCAGGTCCTTGTGGCAGTACAGCACCAGCTTTTCACAGTAGAAATGTAAACTTGAACCAAGAAGTCATTAAACTGATACCGACATGTATTTTTCATGTGTATATATGTGCACATATGCACAAGTTGTATATATATATATATATATATACATACAGATATGTAATGTTCTATTATACCTTTCAGTTATGATCCTCCAGTGGGGAGTGATGTAAAAGATGCGCTATTCCAGTCCACTTCTGTTGTTGTGATGAAACAGACTAAAGGCAGCTTTAACGGTCCCTCATGGAGGGAAGCCAAGGCAGGAGCATGGAGGTAGGAACTGAAGCAGGGACCGTGACCACAGGGGAATGCTGCTTACTGGTGTGCTCACAGGTTCACATTTAGCTACCTTTCTTATAGAGCTCAGGCCCTGCTTTCTAGCAATGCCACTGCCCATGGTGGCCTGGGCCCTCCTACATCATTTAGCAATTAGGAAACTACCTGGCAGGCATGCCTATAGACCAATCTGATGGAGCAATTGCTCAACTGAAGCTTCCTCTTCCCAGGTAACTCTAGTTTGTGGCAAGTCAACAAAAACTAAGCAACACATAAATATAGATCATATGTGCTTTAAATATGATGGCCATCTGAACAAAAAATGTCAAAACTGGGGTGGGGGGCAAGCTGGTGGCGCCAGGAGAACACTGTGTCTGAGCAGCAGGACAACATTTCCCATACAGCGACCAAGAGACTGAACTCTGGGCCCTAAAACAACAGCGATCGTGTTTCCCAGATGAGAGGAAACCCCCACGGCATGGGAACCAGTAGGGTCCACGCTCAGGCCACCCAGTCAGAACCCGGAAGAGATCCCGGGTCGCACAGGCACTAGGTTGCCAGACCAGAGACACATGCTTGTGTGTCCTGATCACCTTCACAGGCTGATCTGTGGACACAAAAACACCAGAGACTGGGAGCCCCAGTCGAGAAAAAAAAACCCACGGGGAAGGAAAGTAGCGAGACTGGCCACGGGTTACCCAGTCTTTACCTGGGGAAAGTCTCGTAGACCTGCGGGTACTAGCCGCCATCACTGAACTGAGCTCCAAGAGCCAGCGCCAGCACTGAGAGCTGCGTGCACAGCTCACCGGTATAGACAGCTGTGAGTCCCAGGGCAACAGAGACTGGGAATACCTGTCGGGAGAGGCCCCCCACAGCGAAAGGAAGGAAATCACGCTGACTAGGACCACCCAGGCTTTCCCCGGGCAAAGTCTCCCGCAGACCAGCCGGTACACACCGCCATCACTGTTCTGGGCCCAAGCGGGGAGCACAGCGATGTTGGGCACCCAGCTCCCACAGACTAGAGGGCGGATGTGTGCACCTCCAGCCCAGAGACCTACTTTGTACCAACTACTACTCACAGACAGAACTGTGCGCCCCAGGACACCAGAGTCTTAGAGTCACTGTCTGGGGAAACCCTCACAAGGAACAAAGGAAAGGGGACGGACCTAGACCACCCAGTATATCCCCGGAAAATGTCCCACAGACTGGCCCAACCCAGGGACCTGCTGTGCCCCAGATAGACTGCTGTTACCAGGAGAGCAGTACTCACCTGCCACAGATTACCCCTTGGGTACCAGGGCACATAGCCCCAACCTCAGACCTACAAAAACCCAGGATCCCCAAGACCAACCCCCAGATATTTCTCCAAGGGGCAACCAGTTATCCCTAACAAAAGCGACCTAACCACGGGACACACAGGTTAGAGCAGCAGATCACTAAATTTACAGCAAGAAACCTAGAAGCAGGGCAGCTGTCTTAAGGACTTCGCCTGGTGAGAGGAGAGCCCTCTCGACTAACAAGGACCACAGTTACCACCCAGGTCTCTATGCTGTAGAAACTCCTGAAAAATACAGGCCATCCAGTGACTATACCCAAAAAGCTGAGAAGGCTTCCTTCAGGAAAAATCATCTTCCTGCCAACAGAATTCTCACCTCCACAGGATTCCAGGAACCACCAGAAACTAACGTCAAACACCTAAGATAGCCCAATGGGTAGAGGCCAGCCTAAAAGTTCAACCAACAAAAGCCAGAGCAATATGGAATCTCCAGAAACCAGTTATCCAGAGGCAAATAGCCCTAGACACGGCAGCATAATTGAAATTCAAGAAGATGATCTAACATCTATGATCATGAAGAAGATAACAGAGGAAACAAATAAAATACGTAAAGAAATAGAGGAAGCTGCAGCCAAACAGTTTGTGGCCTTTAGAGAGGAAATGCTTAAATCACTGAATGAAATAAAAGAAACAGAGGATCATTCAAACAAACAGCTGAAGGAATTGATGGAAAAACAGGAAAATACAGTCAGACACATGAAGGAAATCAACAAAACGGCTCAAGATCTGAAGATACAACTGGAAAAATTTTTAAAAAAAAACACAAATGGAAGAAATTGTGGAGAGAAAGAACTTAGGGAAGAAAACAGGAACTACTGAGGTTAGCATAAGCCATAGACTACAAGAAATGGAAGAAAGAATCTCAGGTGTGGAAGATACAATGGAAGAAATCGATGTATCTGTCAAAGAAAATGTTAAATCTAAAAAATTCCTGACACAGACCGTCCAAGAAATTCAAGACAACATAAAAAGACAAAACCTGAGAATAATAGGAATACAGGAAAAAGAAGATTCCCTGCTCCAAGGCCCAGAAAATATTTTCAACAAAATCACTGAAGAAAATTTCCCCAACTTAAAGGAGAGACTAATAAGAATACAAGAGGCCTACAGAACACCCAATAAATTGGACCAGAAAAGAGAATCCTCCCGCCACATAATAATCAAAACTGTAAGTATATAGAACAAAGAAAAAAATACTAAAAGCTGCAAGGGAAAAAAGGCCAAGTAACATATAATGGCAAACCCATTAGAATCACACCTGATTTTCAACAGAGACTATGAAAGCCAGAAGGGCCTGGACAGATATCATGCAGACCCTAAGAGAACACAGATGTCAGCCCAGGCTACTATGCCCAGCAAAGCTCTCAGTCCTCATGGACGAAGAAAACAAGATATTCAATGACAAAAACAAATTTCAACAATACCTACACACAAATCTAGAAGATACTAGAAGGGAAAATACAACCCAAGAAAACTAGCTACTTTCAAGAAAACACAGGAAATAACTAACCTCACTACAGTAAAACAAAAAGCAACCAAGCACACAACCTTATGACCACAGCCAACATCGAAATCAAAGGATCTAACAGCCACTGGTCATTAATCTCTCTCAACATCAATGGATTCAGTTCTCCAATAAAAAGACACAGACTAACAGAATGGATGCGTAAACAAAACCCAGCAATCTGTTGCCTACAAGAAACACACCCAAGTCACAAAGATAGACATTACCTGAGGGTAAAGGGTTGGAAGGGTTGCTTTCCAAGCAAATGGACCCAAGAAGCAAGCAGGAGTAGCCATTTTAATATCTGATAAAATAGACTTTCAACCAAAATTAATAAAAAAAGATGGGGAAGGACACTTCATGCTCATCAAGGGAAAATTCCACCAGGAAGACATCACAATCTTGAACATCTATGCCCCAAATACAAGGGCACTCACATTTGTAAAAGAAACATTGATAAAACTTAAACCACACATAAATCCCCACACATTAATAGTGGGAGACTTCAACACCCCACTCTCAACAAAGGACAGGTCAACAAAACAGAAATTAAACAAAGAAACAATGTCTCTGACAGAGGTCATGAATCAAATGGACCTAACAGACATTTACAGAACTTTAGACCCAAACACAAAAGAATTTACCTTCTTCTCAGCACCTCATGGAACCTTCTCCAAAATAGACCATATAGTTGGTCACAAAGCGAGCCTCAACAGATATAAGAAGATTGAAATAATCCCTTGTATCCTGTCTGATCACCATGGAATATAGCTGGACCTCAACAACAACAGAAATAGCAAAAAGATTACACACACATGGGAACTGAACAACTTGCTACTAAATGACAGCTGGGTCAGGGAAGAAATAAAGAAAAAAATTAAAGTCTTCCTAGAACTCAATGAAAATGAAGACACAACATACCCAAACTTGTGGGACACAATGTGCTACACCCACTCCAGCTTCTGGTGTAGGATGTCAATAGATAGCGCTACTCAGACTAAGAGATATGTGTCCTTCAGGATTATGCTCTCTGGAGGTCCCTGGCAGATCCTTCCCCCCACACACACCATCTGGCAAAGAGATGCATTCTGAGATTTCTACGCTTTTTCAGTTGTGGCTCTGGGGCTGGATTAATGGGTTTTTTGATCTTTCTCTGTGACTCCTGAAACAGCACAACTAATTTTATAAAGAAATTTATTATTAGTAGATTATTAAAGGCTTTAATAAAAATAAAATGTAAAAGGAATAAGTTTTAAAAAGTAATGAATTAGATTTAGTATTAATAGGCATCAAGAATAGTGAAAAAATTAATAGGCTCCTTCTTAAGAAAAAGTAGCATGAGAGGTGCAGCTGGCGGGAGTTTCCCCTCCCTTCAGTGCTTTGTTCTTAGGGAAGATCATAAATCTTAAGCAGGACATATGGGAGGATGGTTAACAAAGGTGTAATTAGATTTTGATATAGAGAAAGATTTTGGCAGGCATCTGACTTAGCTCCTGACTTTCCTCTTCACTGGTTAGCAATAATGAAACTACATTCGAGGTTTCTTTTTCTTTGTTTGCTCTGATCAAAAAGTTTTTCGACCAAGATTTCTTGTGGGAACTGCTTTATGTTTGACTGCATTTTGAGTTAAAATGTAAAGTTTGTATTCTTGGTAAAAGTCTAAATGTTCTGGGAAGTATGCCAATTTTAAGGTGCCTTTTGTGAAATCATTATAAAAATACTAGCTTGATTTCAGTAAAGTTGCAGCAGAGCCAAAACCATCAAGGTGTCTCTGTCTGTCAATTCATCGCCGAAACTAGGTCTTCCTGTCTGTCCAAAGCCTTGTTCTCCCGCGGACGATGGGAGCCCGACTGTGCCAGTCCGTGGCAACAATGAAAGCAGTGCTAAGAGGAAAGCTCATAGCACTAAGTGCCTTCAAGAAGAAATTCGAAACAGCTCATTCAAGCAACTTAATGGCTCACTTAAAAACCCTAGAAAAAGAAGAAGCAGACACACCAAAAAGAAGTAGATGGCTGAAAATAATCAAACTCAGGGCTGAAATCAATCAATTAGAAACAAATAAAACAATTCAAAGAATCAATGAAACCAAGAGCTGGTTCTCTGAGAAGATGAACAAGATTGACAAACCCTTAGCCAAGCTGACTAAAAGGCAGAGAGACAACATCCAAATCAACAAAATCAGAAATGAAGAGGGGGACATAACTACAGACTCTGAGGAAATCCAAACAATCATTAGGACTTACTTCAAAAGTCTATATGCCACAAAACTTGAAAATCGAAATGAAATGGACAATTTTCTTGATTGATTTGACTTACCAAAGCTGAATCAGGACCAGGTAAATCAATTAAATAATCCTATATCCCCCAAGGAAATAGAAGTGGTCATCAAAAGTCTCCCATCCAAAAAAAGCCCAG
>REGO01001361.1:62176-104761 GCA_010120015.1 Rhombomys opimus | reverse complement strand
CAGAATGGTGGATCAATGGTATTGAATAGAAGACAAAGAAACAAACCCACACACCTACAGATACTTGATTTTTGACAACAAAGCCAAAATCATACAATGGAAAAAAGATAGCATATTCAACAAATAGTGCTGGTCTAAGTGGTGTCTACATGTAGAAAAATGCAAATAGATTCATATTCTCCCTGCATAAAACTAAATTCCAAGTGGATCAAAGACCTCAAAATAAAACCAGACACATTAAACCTGCTACAAAAAAAAATAGGAAGAGCCTTGAACTCCTTGGCACAGGAATCAACTTACTGAACAGAACACCAACAGTACAGGCACTAAGATCAGCAATCAATAAATGGGACTTCATGAAAATGAAAAACTTCTGTAAAGCAAAGGACATTATTGTCAGAACAAAAAAACAAACAAACAAACAAACAAAACAGCCTACAGACTGGGAAAGGATCTTTACCAACCCTATATCTGACAAAAGGCTAATATCTGGACTATATAAAGAACTAAAGAAGTTAAACAGCTACAAATCAAGTAATTCATTTAAAAATTTGGGTAGAAAGATAAATAGAGAATTCTCAATAGAGGAATATCGAATGGCAGATAAACACTTAGAGACATGCTCAACGTCAGAACTCATCAGGGAAATGCGAATCAAAACTAGCTGGAGTTTTCACCTTACACCCATCAGAATGGCGAAGATCAAAAACTAAGTGACAACACAATGAGGGAGAAGATGTGGAGAAAGAGGAACCCTCTGCCATTGCTGGTCGGCAATGTAAACTTGAACAACTGCTTTGGGAATCAATCTGGTGCTCTCTCAAAAAACTAGAAATAGTCCTACCTCAAGGTCCAGCTATACCACTGCTAGGCATATATCCAAAAGATGATCAAGAATACAACAAGGACATTTGGTCAACCATGTTTGTAGCAGCTCTATTCATAATAGCTGGAATCTGGAAACAACCTACTTGTCCCTGAATGGAAGAATGGATACAGAAATTGTGGTTCATTTATACAATGGAACTCTACTTAGCTATTAAAAATCAGGAAATCAGGAAATTTGCATGCAAATATTGGGAAGTAGAAAAGATCATCTTAAGTGAGGAAACCCAAATCAGAAAGACACAGATGGTATATTCTCTCTCATAAGTGGTTATTAGACATATAATATAGGATAAACATAATAAAATCTATATTTCTAGAAAACCTAAACAACAAGGAAGGTGCTCTATCTTTATTGACAACAAAGCCAAAATCAAATTCATATGAAGGACATTTGTGATAGTCATGGGAAACAGGAGAGGGAACAGGTCAGGAGCCTACCACAGAGAGTCTCTGAAAGACTACCGATGGAGGTAATGAAGCAGAGGTTGAGACTCATAGCCAAACTTTGGGCAGAATGTATAATTTTTTTTTTTTTTTATAAAAAGGGGGACAAAGAAAGACCTGGAAGAGACGAGATCTCCAATAGGAATCCAACAGAGCCAAAAATACTGAGCCCTTAGGACCCTGAAGAGAATGATACCCCAATCAAGGACAATGCCTGGAGAGAATCCAAATCCCTGGCTCAGATTTAGCCCATAGACTCATTCTCCAACTGGGGGTCTAGTAAGGGGAGAAGAGTCTATCTCCTCCCCCTGGTCGGGGGAGGGCTATCTTGCCAGGCTACAGAGGAAGACAATGCAACAACTAGTCCTAATGAGACCTGATAGGCTAGGGTCAAACAGAAGGGGAGGAGGACCTCCCCTATCAGTGGAGTAGGGGAGAGGCATAGTGGGGAGAAGAGGGAAGGAGGGTGAGACTGGAAGGAGATGAAGGAGGAGGCCACAACCAGGATATAAACTGAATAAATTGTAATAAATTATAATATTAAAAGAAAAAAGTGTGATTTATTCTATTTAGCAAATACTGAGATTGAGCTAGGAGACATGCTGAGCTCTGGGAGCACTTCATTGATTTAAACAGATGCCCTCCTTCACAGGCTCAGGGTGTGTTAACAAGACACAGTCTGTATGACTATTACATGTTTTATTATAGTGAGATTATTTGTATAGAATGGCTCCCCAAACCATTTTTGGCTTACCTGTTTTCCACTGTCTCATTTGGCTTAGCATTATCCCACAAAGAGATAACCAAATTGAGATTATATTCATGACATTCTAACAATACATTTTATTTATATGACATATGAGTGCTAAATGTGGGTAAGCCATAGACTTAAAAGGTTATATTTCAATGCAGTATATGAAGTAAGCATCTCTTACTATAATTTTGCTGGAATAATGAGACTAAGATTCTGAAGTTGATAAGAGGATTTGATTCCTGACACTGTACTTTTAAGCACTAGTCATGGTTGTCTTCCTCTCACACAGTCTGCTGTGTAAAAGGAGTTATGGCAACAGCTCAGTATGTAGTGATTCCTCTAGTCATTAACTTTTATGAAGTAAGGACATTTTGGTTTTTGTTTATTTTGTTTTAGAGATCAAGAAATTGAAGTCTAAGGGAGTTAAATAGTTTGTTCAACAAAAAATCTGAGCACAGGGGCCTTTCCTGAGACTGATATTCCAACCAAAGACCATGCATGGAGATAACCTAAGATCCCTGCACAGATGTAGCCCATGGCAGTTCAGTGTCCAAGTGGGTTCCATAGTAATAGGAACAGGGACTGCCTCTGACATGAACTGATTGGCCTGCTCTTTAATCACCTCTCTCTGAGGGCGGGAGCAGCATTACCAGGCCACAGAAGAAGACAACCCAGCCACTCCTGATGAGAACTAATTGACTAGGATCAGAAGGAAGGAAAAGATGACCTCCCCTATCAGTGGACTTGAAGAGGGTCATGGTTGTAGAGGGGGGAGGAAGGGAGGCAGGGATGGGAAGAAGGAGGGAACCACAGGGGGGATACAAAGTGAATAGTCATTAATAAAGAATTAAAAAAAAACAGCTTGTTCAAGTAGACATAGGGATGTATTCAGATTGGTACCCTCATCCAGTGGCAGGTCACGCACATAGTTACTTGATACCCAGGGTGAGTGTGCATGTTTGAGCATACTACTGTATACAGCTTTGTTAAATAATCTTTATGTACTATTTCAAAAATCATTCCTTGTTGAGGGCTTGTAGTCCCTTCATCAGCATATCTGGATCTTTTAATCTTCCTCTATCTTTTGTTTTCTTAACCCCTTCCTTTTAGTGTGTGTGTGTGTGTGTGTGTGTGTGTGTGTGTGTGTGACTGTCTGTCTATCTATCTGTCTGTCTGTCTGTCTGTCTGTCTGTGTTTGGGTGTGCCTGTGTTTTGTATATGTTAGTATAAGTGTGTCCACAGGTGCATGTGGTTTGAATGCATGTGGAAGGAAGCCTGATGTCCACATTAAGCATCTTTGTTATTGCTGTGACCTTTGTTGAGATTGTGTGTGTGTTGTATATGTTCATATCATGAGGTTTGAGTGTGTGTAAAGGAAGTCTAATGGCCACATTAGTTATCTTCCTTGATTCCACCTTCTCTTTTATAGAGCTTGCTGTGCTACTTGGCCAGTGAAAGATACAGTCTAACTGTCTCTAATCCCCAAGAGTTCAGGTTACAGACACATGCTGCCATGCCTGGCTTTTACATGGGTATTGAGAATCTAAGCTCAGGTCCTCACACTTGCAGAGAGGACACTTCACTGAGCCACCTTATTCTCATTTACATATCATGAATATGTAAATATTACATGTAACATAACATTACTTAACTAAGAATTATATTTATTCTGTGTCCTCACAGCAGTATATAAGCTCCTTAGCAGAATCTTCTCAATTTTAAATTTTACTCTCAGTTTCTAGTGCCTGGCACTTATTAAGTATGCTTAAGAGAGACTCAGTTAGAAGAAAAGAGTTATGTAACAGAAGAGTTGTTACAGTATGTAACTAATTTTTGTTAATTTCTGAAGCCTTATACTTCAGTCTCTTTGCTGTGTAATTTTTCTAAGTTCTATAGTGTGTCGAATAAGTTTTGAGATGAACTATATATTTTGTGGAGTTCTCACCTTTGATTTGTAAATATATGTTTTTCAGGGGAAGGCATCAGAGATACTCTCTGAAAACTGTAAAATATTAATCTCTATAGCTAAAAAGAAAATACCAGCAAACAGCCAATAGCCCAAGGGATCCTTAGGTATGTTACTAAGTGTGTGGAACTGATTTTAAGATATCTTTTGCAGGGCATTGTGAAAGAGGTTTGTTTCTTGAGGAAATATATATGGCAATGTGGACTGTATATGAAATGTAACTCAGAGAATTTTATATCTATTTCACTGACCTTGCCTGATTTCAGTTAATGGAAATATTAGAAACTATGTGTGATAATACCATCCTTTAAGTTATGGAGGAAATGGAATGTGTGTCTTTGTACGTGACTGAAAATAAATATCAGAAAACTGGGTATGTGACATTTAATGATCCATAGGTAAGCATAGTGGTATACATCTGTAATCTCAGCACTCAGGAGATAAAAACATAAAGCTTTAGTTAGAGCTCTACCCAGGCAATACAGCAACAACATGGATAATTCTTTGAGAGGTAAAACTCGGGTGGAACCTTCATGTTTAGTCATTCCAAAGCAGGGAGAAGATTTTAGATCACCTTGACACTTTCCAGACACATGCCATTTGTACTGGTCTCACAGATTTAACTTTCAGGATATGCTCAAGGCTATTCTTATGCCTATACTGCAGCAATTATTCACTAATTACTCCAATAATTTTAGGGCTGACCCATATGCGAGAGATGGTTGGAAGTACTTGTGATAGGCCAGTGAAGAAACTGTACCAGTCACCATCTCCATATATCATAAATATCTAGTAGATGCATGAACCCACCTTGGCATTTTGCATTGTTCAACATATTTTTCTTGAATGGGTCTCAGTATTTGAAAACAGAAAACACTCATCTGTGGCTGGCTCAGATAGTCTGGGGGGGGGGATCATTAGCATCTTTGCCTGATGTCACTGAGCATACATGGTTCTCAGAACATGCTTAATCTCTGAGGATCCATGGGTCAAAATATGCCAAGGAAAATTGCTGTTGAGACTGTACACAGCACAATGGAATGTTTTATATGATGCTAACCCCATATTTATTAGTATGTTAGGCTAATTATTTTACATGTGACATGGTATTTTGAAGGAAAATTCAGATAATTTAAAGTTTCTTAATTAATATATGTGTACTTATAATCAAATCAGTCAGTTGTGTATGTCACATAGACAATACCTGAGTACTTTACAGACTTATAATATGTGTTACTTGCTCTGCTGTAAGCTGTTTCTGAAGTGTTGGCATTTATCATGTAGCTAGACCATAAGGCAGGTCACATAAATACTGTACACAAAAGATGATTAATTTCAAAGATATATTTGTAGTTATTAGAATATTAATATGTTTTGGACCTATTTTTAAAACTATGTGTGACATAGCTAAAAAATTCATAACAATTTAAAACTTTTTAGTGTGCCTATGTATGTGTGTATATGAAAGAGCCTGCTTTTGGCATTTGTTTGTTAAAAGTGGTAGACTTACTTTTGTTTAAAATTCAAAGAATGGCTTGACAAAATGGCTCGGTTGGTAAAGATGCTTGCCACCAACCTTGGGGACCTGAGTGTGATCCCCAGAACCTACATGTTGGTGTACACATGCATGTACAAATAAATAAGTTTAACAAAAGTTTAACAAGAAAGAGTCAAGGAATTATAAAGTATATAAAAGTTATTTTGCTAAGGACCATTTATTGTGTGTATATTCATACACATGTGTATGTATGCATACTTATATATGTATATATATATATATATATATATGTGTGTGTGTGTGTGTGTGTGTGTGTGTGTAGACCAGAAGCTGTCCTTGGCTGTAGTTCCTCAGGAGCAGTCTACTTACTGAGACAGGGTCATCACTTCCTCATCAGAAACTGAGTTTGCCAGTTACATTATGTTTGGAAGTGCTCCAGAGATTGGGTTCCTCCTGTTTCTTCTTGGATTCCAAGCATGTACCACCACACTTGGTTTTCTACATAGGTGCTAGGGGCTGAACTGAGGGTCTCATTTTTTTCATGGCAAACCTTTTTACCTAGTAAACTATCTCACTAGCCCAAGGACTATACTATTGTTGATGACCATATTGGAAATATGAAATTAATACTGCAGCCATACTGAGTTTTATAATTATGTCTTAGTATAAAGTGTTTAGAAACTTTTTTAAAAACTACATATTAGCTTGTTGATGTATTTCTGTTTTAAAATACACGATTATTGCCAGATAGCATGTATCTTGTGTGATTCAAAAATGGTGATTGAAATATTACAAAAAGTAAGCCAAGAGCCAAGCTCAGTGGCACATGTCTATATTTCCAGCACTCAGGGATGCAGAGGCAGGCAAATCTCTGTGAGTTCAAGGCCAACGTGGTCTACAAAGCACGTCCAGGACAGCCAAGGTTACAGAGAGATCTTGTCTAAACCCTCACCACCACCAAAAAAAAAAAAAAAAAAAAAAAAGCCGAAATAAGTAATGATTCAGTCATCATTTTCACTGGACTAGTTAGTTCATGATCATAGGTATGTTCTTTGTTACTGCTTTGGTTTTAATATATCACTGGATAAAAGGAAGTCTAGCTAAGACACAGAGTAGTTCATGGGCTTTTTACTTCTTTATTAGAAAAACAACTCAAAGTGATTGCCTTACTATCAATATTAGTAATTCAGTTTTGGTTTTTGCAAATTATTATTATTATTGTTATCATTATTGAAAGACCCCCGCCTCACCCTAAGTTGAACATAGCTAACGTCATTTTGTGGTACCCACACCATTGTTTTGAGAAACTCTGAAGGCTAGGTGGGGAACTGGAAAATTACTGAGAAACCCAGCTGTGCTGGCTGTGCCGCCCTTGGGATATCTGTGGTCAGGCTGCCCCAGTCAAGCTAAAAACAATTTGTGTTGACCACCCTCATGGGATATCTATGGGACTGTTCCAGCCGAGATAGGAGTCCTAAGAAAAACAACAGGTGACGCCACGGTTAGGAGTCATCATGACTGTTTTGACCACCCAGTTCCTGGTATCCTGGGGTCCCTGCCAAACTCTGACTCAAATTATGGTCTCATTTAACTGTACCAATCAGCTCCCTGTAACCATGCTTCTCGCTTCTGTCCCCGAGCTTCTGCTCCAAAACCCTATAAAAAGCCCCAGCTTTCCCCCAGAGGGCGCGCAGGTCCTGAGAGACTCTGTCGCCCCCGGGTACCCGAGTGCCAAATAAAGCCTCTTGCTGTTTGCATCCGAACAACTGGTCTCGTTGATCCTTGGGAGGGGATCTCTCTGACGGAAGACACCCCTTGGGGGTCTTTCAATTATCATCATTATTATGTTTTTTCAAGACATGGTTTCTCTTTGTAGTAGTCTTGGCTTCCTAAAGCTCAGTTTGTTGACCAGAATGGCCTTGAACTCAAATATTTTGAATGCTTGGATTAAAGGTGTGTGTCCCACACCTGGTGATTCTTGCTGATTGTTAGTTAATATGCAACTTTAGGAAAATGTGCTATTATGTATTAATAACGTTTTTTTTTTCCTCTTCTTTTTGTTTTGTTTTGAGACAGATTTTCTCTATGTAGCCTTGGTTATCCTGGAAATTGCTTTTAGAACCAGCTGCCCTCAAATTCACAGAGATCACACCAAACCCACTGAGAACCCAAAATACCTCTGCCTCCTGGAGTGCTGGGATTACAGGTGTGTGCCACCCAGCCCATCATTAGTAAGGTTTCTTAATCTCCAAACTCATTAGTTTCTTTAACTATAAATAAGGTAGATAATACTGGGGATTAGAGAGATGGCTTAGTAGTTAACAGCACTAGTTTCTCTTGGAGAACAAGACAAGGTTCAATTCCCAGTACCCACATAGTAGCTTACAACTGCCTGCTCGTATAACTTTTGTTGCAGGTGATCTGATGCCCTCTTCTGACATCCACAGGTTCTGGGCACACATGTGGTAAACAGATATATATTCATGCAAAACATTCATACTATGAAAATAAGGGTTTTTATTTGAAATTTGTATGAATTAAAATTAATTCTGAGGAATAATAAAATTAATAGTAAAATTTTTATATACTAAATCATTAAGGTTAGGCAAAATTACTGAAATTCTGTGGTTACAGTTTGTTTTGGTTGGGTTGCCATACCTTTCTGATGTAGCATGCTTGTTTTGTTTCCTTACTGTTTGGAGATTTGTCTCCCAAGGTTGTTATGAGCAGTAACTGAATATATATGGAAAGACAGTTGACATGTTATTGGGCCATGAATAAACATGTTGCCTCAAGTTTTCCATCTTCTGCAAGGGAGTTATTCTTTGTTGCTTAAATATGAGTTGTGAAAGCAATAGCAGAACTAACTCCATCTTGTTTTACAGATACCATTTTGAATGGCCCAGTCCTTTAGGTGTATTGATGGCCCAGTCTCTAGTGTGAATAAAGACCTTTGTGTGTTTGCCTCAGACTGGTGATCCTGTTGGTTTCTAGGGGGATCTCCTCATGTAAGTATAACATTTGGAGGCTCCAGTGAGATTTCCCCAGGCTTCCAGGACCCCGACCCAGAGGATCTTAGTCCAGCTGGTAAATGTTTTTGTTGTTGTTGTTTGTGTGTCTTCTGTCTTTGTCAAGTATACTTTTTTGGTTGTGTGTCTTCTGTTTAGTTGTTTGTGTGTCTTCTGCTTTGGTTTTAAAGCATCAAGGTGTCTGTAAAGCTGCAATATGTGGCTAAGAGAGGAAGTGCTCTAGGGTTACAGCCTCAGGGTTCGAGGAGGTATTTTTGACCCTGCCTTGAGAGAGAGGACTGAGGAGCCTCTCAGTGGGAGAAGGAAGACTCCATGCTCAGTTATTTTTAAACCCCTGTCAGTCTGACTAACTCCCAGGGCTGGTGCCAAATGATCAGTTTCTGTTTTGTTTTCTTTTTTTGTTGCTCTTGTTATTTTTTTTTATTTTTTTATATATTAATTACAGTTTCGTTTTGTTTTTGTTTTTTTACTTTGTATCCCAGTTTTGTTTTCAGTTGTGTCTTGGCTCCCCGTGCTCATCTGACCGATTACAGGGAGCCTGCACCAAACAATCATTTTTTGTTTTGTTTTCCATTGCATTTTGGCCATAAGGTCTGTTTTTGTTTTTCTGTTCTGTTTGTTAGTGTCTTGTGTCTTGTGAAATGTCATTTTGATGGTAACTGATGTTTTGGGACAGGCTCCCTCTAACTCTTCCCTGTTCATCCTCCTCACATCTTGCCACTGTGGCCCCCTTCCTCTCAGGAAGCCAGTGGGTGACAGCACTCACCAAATTCCGAGGCCTTGGGAAACATGACCTCAGATAAGACATGGCAATCTGCTGAATTTAAGCATATTAGTCAGCGGAGGAAAAGAAACTAACCAGGATTTCCTCATTAAAGGCAAGTGAATAGGGAAGAGCCCAGTGCCAAATCCCTGCCTTGAAGTGAGGAACAGGAAATGTGGCATAGAGAAGACCCACACCCAGCGTGTCAGGCAGTAGTCTTCCAGAAGTAGGGTTGCTTGGAATGCGGTTCAAATTACTATACAACCTCGGGTTTAAGTGAAACTTTTCCTGCTTCCCATTTTGACTAACCAGTCTTCTCCTGCAAGAGAGGTGCAAACTTTGGTAACTAAGAATAAACAGGACCATATCCTGCCCCAGACCTGACTATGCTTGCTCCTCTTCCAGAAGCTGGTGGTTCTGGCAAGGAAGCTGGAGGGTAAGGAGAGCAACTGCAGCCCAAAAGCTGGGGAGAGAGAGAGACTGAAGCAGGCAGGCTGCTTCCCCTGAGACTGGGGATCAGAGGCAGACTGTGTTTTTTTCCCTTAGAGGCACAGGTCTCATTGACAATAATGCTAACTACCCTCACCATTGCTGGCCCGCTGTATTTGGAGAACCCAAAATGCCCCATTTTCAGAGAATTCTAATTACCTGATCAGTCTTTTCGAAACAGTTCTTTTTACTCATTAACTCACTTTGGATGACTGTCAAAAGCTTTTGCAGGTTCTTCTCACCACTGAAGAAAGGGAGCACATTCTTTTGGAGGAATGGAGGAATGGACCCCGAGCTACTAGAGTCCCAATCCAGAATCTATCTGGCATTGATACTGCTTTTGCCCTCAGGAGACCCAACTGGGATTATGACATGGGTGAAGGTAAGGAATGGAGCGTGTCCAGTTTTACTGCCGGGCTCTGTTAGTAGGTCTCAAAGCGGCTGCTAGACATCTTACTAATTTGGCCTGGGTATAGCAAGAAAGACTAGGAGAAAAGTATTTCAGAAATAGTGGAGAAGATTTTGTGTGTTTGTTTATTTATTTATTTTCATCCATTTATTTATTTATTTATTTATTTATTTATTTTTAACAATAGAGAGACTCCAGAAGTGAAGACTAAAGCTGAAAAGAGATTGGACCCCAGAACAACTAAAGGTCTTAAATAAGTTAAAACAAGCCTTATCATCAGCACTGCTTTTGGGGCTACCTGACACAAGCCCTTTCACCTAAGGGATTGCCAAGGAGTCATAACTCAAACATTGGGACCTTGGAAGCACCCAATGGCATACCTATCCAAAAGTTAGACCCGGTAGAGGCTGGATGGCACCCCTGTCTTTGGATCCTTGCAGCCATTGCTTTATTGGTCAAGGATGCCAACAAGCCAACCTTGGAGAAAAGCCTGACCATTACCACCCCCCATGCTATCGAAGAGGTGTTGAAGCAGTCACCAGACAGAGGGCTCAGTAATGTCATAATGACTCATTACCAGACCTTGCTGCTCAACCTTAGCAGGATCAGTTTCCAGTCACCTACCTCCTTGAATTCACAGACCTTTTTACCAGACCCAGGCCTGGACCCTGGGTCCAGCACTAGGACAGACTTGAAGGACATTCCCCTTATCGGGGCTGATCACACTGGTATATGGATGGAAGCAGTTTTGTCCATGAGGGTCAGAGAAGGGCAGGAACGGCAATGACTACTGAGACAGAGGTAATTTGGTCCCAGTCTCTTCCTGGAGGAATCTCTGCACAGAAAGCTGAACTTTACCAAGGCTCTGACTTTGGGTAAAGACCTGGTAGTCAACATCTACATGGACAACAGGTATGCCTTTGCTACAGCCCATGTGAATGGTGCCATTTACTCAGAAAGGGGCCTTCTCACAGCAGAAAGAAAAACCATTAAAAACAAACAAACAAAACAGCTACTGAGAGCCTTATGGCTACAGAAGAAATTACAATTATTCATTGCCCTGGACATCAGAAAGAAATCTCCATTGTAGTGAGAAGAAACAACTTGGCTGACAAGTTTGCTTGTGAAGCAGCCCTCAAAGAAACTGAGACTACAGTACTTGTGACTATTCTTCCTGACCTGGGGGACTCCAATTTACCAGAGAAACCATAATATACCCCTGAGAAAGTCAAGTAGGCTTGAAATCTGCCCATTAGTCAATTGTTGGACAAGTCCCACTTGGTGTTTGTTGACACCTTTTCTAGATGGACAGGAGCTTTTCCCACCAAGTCTGAAACAGCTAAAAACACTAGCTAAGAGATTATTGGAGGGCATTTTACCCAGGTATGGACATTACCACTTGATAGGGTCAGTTAATGGACCAGCTTTTGTGTCTAAGGTAAGTCAGGGCATGGAAAAGTTTATTGGGGCAGACTGGAAGTTGTGTTGTGCATACAGGTCCCAATTGACATTGGAGACTGGCAGGGACTGGGTGGCTCTCCTTCACTTTGCCCTCTATAGGGTAATAAATTCTCCTTATCAAATGGGACTTACCCCTTTGGAGATAATGTATGGTATTCCAGCGCCCATAGTCCCAAACCTACAAACCTATGTTCTTTCTGAACTGAAAGATAATGACTCGTTGTTTGGGAATAGAGCAACTCAGTGGGTTCACAAGCATGTTTTCCTCCTGCATTATAAATGAGCTTCTACAGTATATGAAGCAGAAATTTGGAACAATACAGTTAAAGGTAATGACATACCCCTACCACCAATTACATTAAGACATTGTAAGACTTTAGGATGCCCATGATTGGGGATCAGAAGTTTCTATTAGAGGGGGAATGAGAGAGCAAGAGCAGAACTAACTCCATCTTGTTTTTCAGACACCATTTTAAATGGCCCTGTCCTTAATCAGGCTCAAGTTTCCCCACCAGGAATTTGGCAATTAAAAAAAAAAACCCACAGAAGGAAACTGGCAAGTGAAAAATCACAAGGGAAACTTGGCAAGAGCTAATAAGTCCATTGAAAGAATTTGGCAAGTATAATTAGGCCCCACACCTGGAGCCAACAATTAAAATTATAAGTACATACACAGTTCTGGGCATGCCCAGGTCAAGATATTCCTATTTAATAGCATGTTTCCCCCTTACAGTTTGGCCAACTGGCCTGAACCAATCGGCTTAAAGGTCAAGCTACCTCAATATATCCTCTCTCCTCTTACTCAATCCTGTAACACCAAGGCTTGGAATTACCTGCTTAAAGTTTTTCCCTTTAAAAACTCTGCCTTTCCAAGGCTTGGGGCTGTTCTTTCTAAACAGCAGCATCAATGACGATTGATGGCCCAAGCTCAAGCTTGAATAAAGACCCTTGTGTGTTCGCATTGGACTCATGATCCTGGTGGTCTCTTGGGGGTCTTGTGATCTAGGTATAACAGAGTGATATTCTAAAATATATTATGTGGCAGGTTTTGTCTTTTCTTAAATTGGAATCCTTTTGCTTCATAAACTCTCCAAGTAACTGCATCCACTATTTTTTAAACAAACAGTATAAATCTGATTTGAAAATCTGTACTCAACCCCAAGTTTCTTCTGAATCTTACTACCACCACAGTATCTTTTATTAAAGTCTTCCTTCTTATTGGATGTTTCTGAATTGGATATCATGGGTTCTTAAGTTTTCTATTTCTTGCCATGTTAGCAAGCATCTTTCTCATTGTTGACTTCTTTATTTATGTATCATATCAGATAGGGAGATCTGCTTGATTTTAACAGAGATGAATTCCTAATGTTGAACAAGTTCATGTTTCTCTAATCTCACTGATATGTCTGCAGCCTCTCATTTTCTGAGATTATTTTGATAAGCTTCTAGTGTTGTTGCTGTGTTATTTTTGGTACAATCTTTTATGTCTTTGCCTGCTTTTTGATATCTTAAAAAAACTAATCTGATATATTACTCTATGTTTCATTTAAGTGGCTTCTCATCTCTTTGTGTAATTTTACTATTTACTGCTGGGTTGGGGTGGCCAGGTCTGCTGTGGCATTGTATTTCTGCTAGCTGACACAATGCTCAGCCCTTATTTGTTAGTACAATACGTTTTGAATTAATGAGTGGATGTTCTCATTTCAAAACTTCAGTTCTCTTGGGAATACAGAGTTTAACTTTCATGGAACCTTTTAAAAATTGTCAGCTAAAATAACTGTATTTGATGCACATTTGTTATTACTAAATAATGCTATACAATTTAGTCTTAGTTATGGTTACTATTGCTGTTATATAACACAATGACCAAAAGCAACTTGGGCAGGAAATGTTTTATTTGGCTTACACTTCTAGATCATAATCCTTCATTGGAGGAAGTCAGGACATGAACTCAAGCAGGGCTGGAACCTGGAGGCAGGAGATGATGCAGAGTTCATGCTGTAGTGCTGCATACTGGCTTGCTGAGCCTCCTGTTTTCTAGAACTCAGGACCACCAGCCCAGGGGTGGACTTACATACAATGGGATTTACCCTCTCCCATTAATTAAGAAAATGTTCTAGGCCTGGGTTCCATTTCCAGCACCACATGGCAGCTTCACTGTTGTAGGATATTTGATCCCACTGTGAACCCTGAGATTGTGAACTGTAGAAGCTTTTTTTCTTGTTTGGTGTAGCTCAGCCCAGGCCTAGCACACACATTTATTCCACCAGCTATGTATAAATAGGATTAAATAAAGTTAATCCTAGGTCAGGAAGTCTAACAAGCAAACAGCTGACAGGGATTAAACAGAAAGGAAGGGGACTGAGAAATAGGTATTTAAGACAGTGTGGAGAAGGAAAAAAGGCATTTGGCTTTTTCCTTTGCTATGTCCAGCTGTCTAGAAAGATCAGCTGTGTGCTTTCTCAGCCCCTCTGACCTAGAAGGTTTTCACCCAAGTATCTGGCTTTGAGTTTTCATTGGTAAAATAGAATGATTTGGATTTTCTTAATAACAACAGGTCACAACGGTTTATAACTCCATGCTCTGACACCCTAACAGAGACGTACATGTAAGCAAAATGCCAATGCAGACAAAAGAAAAATAAATTATTAAAAAAAGAAAAAAGAAAATGCTCTCCATATCTTTCTTATAGCCTGATATTTATATTGGCTTCTTTTTTTCTTTGATGCTCCTTCCTCTCAGATGAGTTTAGCTTGTGTCAAGTTGACATAAACCTAGCCAGCACCATTTTTTACACCATCAAACTGGATTTACATTCATTAAAATGAGGCCAAATATGGGTCCACAGAGATAAATTAGTAGGTAAAGTACTTGCCATGCAAGTGCAAGGACCTGAGTTTGGATACCAGGTTTAAGTTCAGAAGTCCCCAGACTATTCTCATATTTTCTTGCTGGCTATATATTTTAGGAAAACTACCGCCTCCTATAGTTTGGTAATTCTTGAGAGTGATTAGAGAATTCAGAAATAAATCTACCTTTATTTGCAGCTGGCATAATATTTTGTGTAGAAAATCTTAAGAAATCTGCAAACATTGTTAGGATAATAAATGCATTTGTCAAGTTCAGAGGATAAAAGACAAAAAGTAAAAAAAGAATTGTATTTCAGTAATCTGAAATACCAAATAAATGAATGAGAATTCAGAAAATCATCAAACATAGCAAAATCTGTAATATTTACATGTAAGAAACTGTAGAGTATGGCTTACTGAAATTAAGGCTTTTAAAGTAACTAGAAAGCCATGAATTTACCCAGACAATAGAAAAGATGTACATAATATATTGGAAGCTACATAATGATAAGGCAAAACAATATTCAAGTTACCTTTTTCTTTCTTTGAGATAGTCTCAAGTATCTACAATGACCTTGAACTGCTGATCTACCTGCCTTCACCAGTGAAGTGTGAGATTTAGAGGCATGTATAATCATGGCTCAGATTTTGATTATTATTTTTGTTTTAATAAAGAAGAAAATAATAGCAATATCTATAAAATGTTATGACCTTATTCAATAGACTAACTTTCCCCTGCTGGTAAGTCAACAAGAAAATGACATGGGTGCACCAAGAACAGCATAACAGTACAAGTAGAGATCTGTTAATAATTCTCCACAATAAGCAGAAGGAAACAACTCCTGTCCAAGAACAGTAAAAAAAAAGATAAAAAATTGTGGATTCACACTGAGGGATATCATGAAGTAATGGAAAAGGAGTAGTTGCTTCCCTAAACAACCCCATGGCTGAGTGAAAGACAAGGTGTGAGAGTAAAACCTATGATCACTCTGTGGTTTGCAAACAGATCTAGTTGAACCTGGGGATGTATTCCAAGTGGAACCTAGCTTGAGTGAATCCCTAGTTTTGATTTCTAGCACTGTATAAACTATATTTTTTGTGAAGAGTGTAAGTTAGCTGGGGTGACTGCATTTTGAAATGAGAAGCCATCTTGACAGTGAGCTGAACTCAGGTACCAGGAAATATCACAGAATATGCACTTGGCAGAAAACAGAGTTAACTCCCCTAGCAACAGCTTCCAGGAAATATCACAGAATAAATACTTGGTAGAAAACAAAGAAAAATAATCTCCCTGGCAACAATCAATGAGAATGGGTTGGAAAAATGGTTCCCAATGACATTCCAGATGTACTTTAGAAGAATGGAAATTGTTATTATGTGCCTCAGGTAGTGGGTAACCTTGCTCCTATGACTTTTACCCAATCCTATAATGCCAAGGCATGAACCTCCCTGCTTGCTGTCATGTAAATCCTTGTTTGCTGTTTTTCCCTTTAAAAAGCCTGTTCACCCAGGGCTTGGGGTCCCACTTCTCTACTACTGCATCAGTGAGGCTTAGATCCTGAGTTCAATCACTATCATAATAAAGCTATCTTGCTTTTACATCAAATCATCTCCTGGGAGTCTCTGATGATCTCATGATTCTGGCATACCATTGGCACTTGCCTTTAATTCCAGCACTAAGAGGGTAGAAACAGGAGGATTAGGACTTCCAGTTGTCGTTGTTTTAGACCATCTTCTTCTCCTTGAGACCCAATTTTTAAATAAACCAAACCAAACCAAATCAAAAAAGCAGGCATAGCATATTGCCCTTGTTAGATTTTATTGTTAACTTTACACAAGATGGAGTATGCTGGGAAGAAGGAATTTCAGTCGAGGAGTTGCCTTGATTAGATTTGCCTATGGTCATGTTTGAGGAATTATCTCTACTGACATTTACAAGGAAATTCCAGCCCACTGCAGTTACACCTTCCCCAAGTAGGGGCATGGGATGTACAAGAAAGCTGAATTTGGGTGAGTAAAACATAACAACCATGGAATTATTCAAATGTTTTAATTTATTTTTTGTTGTCGAATAATTTCACATACATATATAATATATTTTTGTTATGATTGTGCAGAGAAGTTACATGGCAGGTTTACAAATCACAACACACAACTGGTTCCACATGGGAGTTTTATTAAAGGAAAGGGTCACAGAAACTATCTCTGGGTAGGGCAAGAGAGGGCAAGAGGAGGTGGTGTGAGTTCTCTTATAAGGTGACCCAGAGCATGTGCAGATGGTTTCAGGTGGTCCTCAGGTGGTCCGTAGTTGGCTTCAGAGATGCCTAATATCCAGTTTGTTAGGTCCTTTAGGGCTGGCAGTATAGATGCCTGCTTATGGATCCCAACAGTTTTGGTTGACTAAACCTTCCATTTGACTCTCAAATTCCTACCCTATTACCTCTAGCAGTTTCCCTTCTTAACTTCATGTGCTCTTATTAAAAAATCTAGAATCCACTTAGGACGACTTATATATGAATGGTTGTAGGACAGTATAGTCTCTGAGAGGGCCACATCCAAGAAAACAAAACAAAACAAAAAACAAAACTATCACACCATCCTCTAGCACATGCCAGCTACCAATAATTCCTTAGCTAGGGGTAGATCTGTGTGGTCCTCTTGATCTGTTTTGATGTTTGCATATGTTTTGCACATAGCGGCTGTGACTTTATATTTGTGATGGTACTGTTGTGTCCAGCAAACACTATTTTGCTGCAGATGTGTCTCTCCGTGGATAAAACTGAAGCATATTCCCAATTTTATCCTCTAACAAGGAGGATATCGGGTCTTCACTTGAAGTCCTTAATCCAGCTGGAGTTGACACTCCTTTTAGGCAAAACTTTTAAAGAATGTTTTCTGTCAATAATTTTCCTCACTTTAAGTTTAATGAGACTTTCTCTATTATGGCTCACCTACAGAGTATCAAGGTCACAAATAACCCAAACATATCTATATTTAATGGTTGTTTTTAAAATTGCGTGTGTTCTGCCAAGTTCACAAACCCCAAAAGAGCAGGAATAACTAGATTCTACTGTAAATACATGAGTTTCTTTTTATTACAAATTGCCAGCTGCCTCTTGGACCCACACTGCTGAAGTGGTAGGAGCTGAGTGAGCAGTGCCTAGGATAGTTGGGTGATTTAAAGATTCTGGTCCATCCCAGGCATGCCCAAGCCAGGGACAATTCCTGCCTGGCAAGCATCTATTGGTCAAAATGCTACATTTTGAATTGATTGGCTATAGGAAGGTCCCAGACCATTAATGACCTGGTGTCCCTCCCTAGGGGGAAAGGCCAGTTTCCTAGCAACTGTATCTCTAGTGGGTGGGGAAAGAATGCAGTAAGGTGGGTTCTTCCCTTCAGGGCATACTGGACTTCTCCACCCAGCTAGCCTTAGTTTTAGCCTTAAATTTTAATAACTGCTGATTTTTAATCTTTTGGTCTCTCACATTTTTAATTGGTCTTTTTATATAGTATTTTCTCACTTCTTTCATGATTATTGTCTTCGCTTGGCTTGGCAGTTTCACTTTTGGTTTTCCTCTGCTGTTCCTAGTCCCTTCTTGTGCAGAAAATTGTTCACATTGTTGATCTTGAACTGCTTGTTTTTAGAAAGTTTTTCTGGTAAGATTGGCCTGTGCTTAGAATTTACCTGTAAGTGGTTTTGCACAGTGAAGTAAAACTATCCCTAGTGGTGAGAATGGTTCATTGTGTAAAGCATAGTTAATATAAAGCATACAGATGTTGACCACTTTTTCTCTCTTGGAAAGCCTAGAATCTTGGTCATTTTTTCATAAAATCTTGAGTAATGATTTTTCTCATAGCTTACTAGGAGACAGCACTCCAGATGGGTTGTTACAGCCTGTAGCTGAAAAGGATCACTGTGTTCTGTGTGATTCCATTAGGTAAGGATGTTGCAGCCTGTCCCTGGTTTCTTCTGAGTTTTGCTGTGTTTATCTCTTCCTGGTTTTCATCTTTTTATTATATGCCAGAGCCCACCGGCAGAGCTGAACAGTACCTGAGTGGGAAGTGAGGATTTAACATAATTAAAACAAAACACTGTACACTGGATGGCTTGAGAGGGCTGTCAGTATGACTGAAGCAGCAGCATGGGTTTATTCCAGGGTTCATTTTTTATAAGTAAAACAAAGCCAAGTCACATCAATTCAAAAAGAAAAGGTTCATGGAAACGCCCAACTTCTATTTCAAACACTATCTCCTTATAGTGGATAAAGTCCTATTCTAAAATTAATTCCCTAAAACAGTTATGGTCCATAGTCACACACAAGTGTTTAAGGAATTTGGAACACACTTTTAAGGAATTTGGGAAACTTCCTCCTTTCTTTGTCAAGGTAAAGGCCAAGATGAAAACATAACAATGCAGTTTAACAAGTGGCTCTCCGCAGGTCTCCCTTTTTTATTGTTTTAAAAATTGACCCTAACTTAAGAGCTGTGGAGCAGAAGATTGTGTCTGTCTAAGGTTGTCTGTCTTGTAAAATATATTCTTATCTGTCATTGGTACATGAATTGCATCATTCATGTCCTGTCTTAGGTCGAATATATCTCAGAGAAAACTGACCCATCTCTGGCTACTAACCTCTGCTAGGGTAGATGCTGGAGTTTAATCTTATGCAGATCAGCTTTAACATTCCAGAAAGCCTTGATGAAGGTTTTAATTATTACTTGTAGGAGGCATGCTCTCAAGAGTAATAAGCCAAGTCCAAAAAAACTGACGTAAAAAGATGACCATGAGGACCATAATACCTACAATAATTTATCCAACCATTCTTTTAGGTGTGCTTCTAGCGCTCATAATCCCTTATCAGAATACCCAGCCTAAGAAACATTCACAGGAACCATAAGAGAAGACTATCTAACAACCAGAACTTGCTGCCCATTTGAAAGATTAGAAATCTAGTTTGTTAGTTTACATTAATGACAGAAAACATTAAACTTTGAATCTTGTTAACATTTTCAAAAAACAAAACATAAGGAGAATATACATAGGCAATTACAGGGCCTCCCAAGAGTTTCTGAAGCTGAGAGACCAAAAAAATTAAAAATTAGCAGTAATTATTAATTAAGGCCTGAATTAGGTGGGTGGAGAAGTCCAGTAATGCCCTGAGGGGAAGGACCACCTTACTGCATTCTTTCCCCACCCACTAGAGTCAACAGTTGCTAGGAAACTGGCCCATCCCCCTAGGGAGGGACACCAGGTCATTATGGTCTGGGGACCTTCCTATAGCCAATCATTTTAAAATGTAGCATTTTGACCAATAGATGCTTGACAGGCAGGAATTGCCCCTGCCTTGGGCATGCTGGGAGGGACCAGAATCTATATATCATCCAACTAACATGGGCATGGCATGCTCGGCTCTCACCGATTCCAAGGTGGGGTGTGTGGGCCCAAGCTACAGCTTGTTATTTACAATAAAAAGAACCTCATGTATTTACAGCGGAGTCTGTTTATTCCTGGTCTCTTGGGGTTCTTGAACTGGGCAGAACAAAGCAAGCTTGTTTTGGTCTGCTGAAAACCAGAATCAGACCACAGTCTTATAGTCAGTCTTTCTTACATTCTTTCTGATTTTGTTGAGAATTTTGATTATCAGACTAATCAAGTCCAGTCACATTGTATCTAAATGTTTATCTGCACAATATCTTCTCCCATGAGCAGAATGAAACAAAGGTGAGTCAAAAGCCTAAGTCCAATACAGCTCTCTGTTCACCTTCAGGACAGAATTCACGATTGTCTGCAGCCAGAACATCCTCTTTCTGGGGAACATTTCCTATAAATTGCACCAGCCTTTCTGGGATACACTTGGTTCCTTCTGCGTCCTTCGGATAAACAGAAACATACCCTCAACCCTATATTAATAAGGAGTTGGGGCCCTGGTATATTCCAGTCATCGGATCTTTCCATTTTACTTGGCCATAATTATCTTTGGTATTAGGATGCCACAATCAATCAGAGACAGAATGGCCTTCTGAGAGACCAAATGATTCAAAATTAGCAGCTATTATTTAAGGCCTGAACTAGGTGGGTAGAGAAGTCCAGTATGCCCTGAGGGGAAGAACCGATTTACTGCATTCTTTCCCCACCCACTAGAGATACAGTTGCTAGGAAACTGGCCCATCCCTCTAGGGAGGGACATCAGATCATTAATGGTCTGGGGAACTTCCTATAGCCAATCAATTCAAAATGTAGCATTTTGACCAATAGAAGCTTGCTAGGCAGGAATTGCCCCTGCCTTGGGCATGCTGGGAGGGACCAGAATCTTTAAATTACCCAACTAACCCGAGCATGGGGCAATCAGCTCTCACCACTTTGGTGGTGGGGGGTGTGACCCAAGTAGCAGCGTGTAATGATTTATAATAAAAAGAACCTCATGTATTTACAGAGCAGTTTAGTTATTCCTGGTCTTTTGGGGTTCGTGAACTGGGCAGAACACTTGTAAATCCACATTCAAAACATTTAAAATAAAGAGAGCATGATATAATTCTGTGGTGTTTGGGGATATAACTCACCTATTTTAATTTTTTGCAATTCTTAAGAGATCCATGGGCTTTTTCCACAATTTCTTTACTTGAGAATTATATGGAATGCCTGTTTTATGACTTATATTTGTTTGCGCACAAAAATACTGAAAAGTTTCACTCATATATCCTGAGCCATTATTAATTTTTATAATGGAAGGAATACCAATTGCAGCAAAATACTTTAAACAATGACTTTTTTGGTGGCTTCTCATGTTAAGGGAGTCACCATGATAAATCCTAAAAAAGTGTAAATTTGATACATGAATATATTTAGTTTCCCAAATTCTGGGACATGAGTTACATCCATTTGCCACAAATGATTGGGAGTCAAGCCTCTAGGATTGACACCATATTGAACATTAAAATGTTTAGGACAAGAAGAATATAAGCTTACAATTTGTCTAATGGCTTCTCTGGTAATATTAATTTTTTTTTTTAAACTCTGACTATTTTGATGATGTAAGGCATGTGATTTTTGAGCCAATTTTTGTTGAGTTAATCATGCCACATGTGTGGCTTGATCTGCTAAATAATTACATTGATAGTCTCCTTTGTTTTACAGATGATTTTTGGTTCTAAGGGGTCTCATTTATTAATTGTAGACCTTAGAGTCTGAGTTGTTGTTGTTCTGTTCAAGAAGTCATCTCTTGTGGCAATGAGTTCAAAGCTCTTACCTACTTACTCTTCTAGCAGATTTAGTGTATGTGGTTTTATGTTGAGGTCTTTGATCCACATGAACTTGAGTTTTGTGCAGGGTGATAAATATGGCTCTATATGTATTTTTCTATATTTAGACATCCAATTAGACAATCACGGTTTGTTGAAAATGTTTTCTTTTTTTTCCATGGTTTGGTTTCAGCTTCTCTGTCAAAAATCAGGTGTGCATAGGTGTGTGACTTAATTTTGGGTGTTTGAATTTATTCCATTGATCAACTGTCCTATTACTATGCCAGTACCATTCAGTTTAACTTCTTTCTTTCTAATTTGTATGCCTTTGATTTCCTTTAGTTGTCTTATTGCTCAAAATATAACTTCTAGTACTATATTGAAGAGATATGGAGAGATTGAGCAACCTTGTCTTGTTCCTGAATTTAGTTGGATGGCTTTGAGTTTCTCTCCATTTAGTTTGAATGTTGGCTATTATTAACTTGCTGTATATAGTCTTTATTATGTTTTGGTATGGTCCTTGCATCTCTGATCTCTCCAAGACTTATCATGAAGGGGTGTTGGGTTTGGTTAAAGGCTTGTCTGCATCTAATGAGATGATCATGTGATTTTTTTTTTCAGTTTGTTTATATAGTGAATTATGTTGATGGATTTTCAGATGTTGGATCATCCCTGCATTTCTGGGATGAAACCAATTTAATCATGGTGGATGATGTATTCTTGAATTTGATTTGAAAGTATCTTATTGAATGGTTTTGCATCAATAAGGGAGATTGGTCTGAACTTTTCTTTCTTTGTTGAGTCTTTGTGTGGTTTAGGTATCAGGATGACTGTGGCTTCATATAATGATTTTGGTAAAGTTCTTTCTGTTTCTCTATTGTGAACTATTTTGAGGAGCACTGATGTTCGCTCTTCTTTGAAAGTCTGGTAGAATTTTGTGCTAAAATCATCTGGCCCTGGGCTATAGGGCTGTATAAACAGTTTCCCTGCTCTTTATTTAACTGTGCTAGGTGAAATCTATCAAGCAAACCATCCATTTCCCTTAGAGTTTCCAATTTTGTAGAATACAGGTTTTTGAAATAAGACCTACTGGTTCTTTGGATTTCCTCAGTGTGTATTGTTATGTTCCCTTCTTCATTTCTGAGTTTGTTAATTTGGGCACTGTCTCTCTCTCTTTTAGTTAGTTTGTCTAGGGATTTCTCTATCTTGTTGATTTTCCCAAAGAACCAACCCTTAGTTTCATTGATTCTTTGTATTGTTCTCTTTGTTACTAATTTATTTATTTCAGCCCTGAGTTTTATTATTTCCTAACATCAACTCCTCTTTGGTGTGTTTGCTTCTTGTTCTTGTTCTTGTTCTTATTCTTCTTCTCTTAAGTTTTCAAATGATCTGTTAAGTTGCTAATATGGGCTCTCTCCAGTTTCTTTGTGAAGGCGCTTAGTGTTATGAAGCTTCCTCTTACCAATACTTTCATGGCGACCCATGAGTTTGGGTAAGTCGTACAATCATTTTCATTGAATTGTAAGAAGTTTTTAATTTCTTTCTTATTTCTTCTCTAACAAAGAAATCATTGAAGAGGGGGTTGTTCAGTTTTCACGAGTGTGTAATTTTTTTTGCTGTTGTTAGGATTCTGCTTTAATTCTTGGTGATCTAATAAAGACCAATGGGTTAACACAATTTTCATGTATCAGTTAAGCTTTGCTTTGTTACCTCAACTGATGTATAAACTGATATGGTCAAGGTTTGGAAAAGGTTCTGTGTGGTGCTAAAAAAAAATCTTACATTCTTTTGCATTTTGTTGAAAAGCTCTGTAGACAACTATTAGGTCCATTCTATTAATGATCTCTGTTAGCTTCATTATTTCTCTATTTAGCTTCTGTCTAGATGATCTGTCCATTGGTGAGAATGAGGTGTTGAAATCTCCCAATATTAATGTGTTAGGATCAATGTGTGATTTAATTTTTAATGTTTATTTTATGAATGCAGGTGCCCTTGTATTTGTGGAATAGACATTCAGGATTATGATGACCTGTTGGTGGATTCTTTGACTAGAATGAAGTGTCCTTCCCCATCTCTTTTGATTAACTTTGATGAAAGTCTATTTTATTGTATAGTAGGGTGTCTACTCGAGCTTGATTTTTGTGTCCATTTGCTTGGAAAACCTTATTCCAGCCCTTTTTTCTATGGTAGTATCTATCTTTATTGCTGAGGTATGTTCCTTGAATGCAGTTGAAAGTTGGACCCTGTTTTTGAAACCATTCTTTTAGCCTGTTTTTTTTTTTTTTTTTTTTTTTTTTTTTTTTTTTTTTTTTTTATTGGAGAGTTGAGTCCATTGATGTTGACAGATGTTAGAGACCAATGATCATTGTTTCTTTTATTATCAAGTTGGTGGTGATAGTGTGTTTGTGTGCTTTTTTCTTTTTGTTTTTCTGTTTGAAGTTATCTATATCCTGTGTTTTATTGGGTGTATTTGCTTTGTTGGGTTGGAGTTTTCCTTCTGGTATCTTCTGTAGTGAAGGGTTGATGCACATATAATGTTTAAAATTTAGTTTTGTCAAGGAATATCTTATTTTCTCCATCTATGCTGATTAAACATTTTGGTGAGTATAGTAGTCTTGGTTGGCATCTGTGGTCTCTTAGTGTCTGCATGACATCTGCCCAGGGCCTTCTGGTTTTCATAGTCTCTGTTGAAAAGTCAGTTGTGATTCTGATAGGTCTACCTTTAAATGTTACTTGGACTTTTTTCCTTGCTTGTTTTAATATGTTTCTCTTTGCTTTGTAGATTTAGTGTAGATTTGTAGATTACTTCTGTAGATTTCATTATTTATATATAATAATGATGATGATGATAATAATAATAATAATAATAATAATAAATTTCTCTTCTGTTGTAGTCTTTTTGGTATTCTGTAAGCCTCTTGTATGTTTAAGGGCATCTCTTTCTTTAAATTGGAGAAATTTTCTTCTATGATTTTCTTGAACATGTTTTCTGTACCTTAGTCCCTGGAATCTTCTTTCTTTATATATTCCTATTATTCTTAGGTTTTGTATTTTCATGGAGTCCTTGATTTCTTGCATGTTTTGTATCAGAAGCATTTCCCATCTTAATGTTTTTTTTTTCCTTTGAGAGATGTGTCAGTTTCTTCAATTGTATCTTAAATGTTTGAGATTCTCTCCTCCTTCTCTTGTATTTTGTTGGTGACACTTAACTCTATGGTTCCCTGATCTCTTCTTTATGTTTTCCATTTCCAGGGTTTTCTCAGTTTTGTTTTGTTTTTTTCTAGTTCTGTTTTCAGGTCTTGAACTGTTGTATTAATTTCCTTCACCGGCTTGATGGTGGTTTCCTATGTGTCGTTGATGGCCTCTTTTTGTTTGTTTGTAAAGCTTGGTAGGGCTTTCAATGTAAGCCTCTCACACTGTAAAGTATATAAATTAGTTTGAAATGATGAAGGAGAAATTAACATAATTGAATGGTGTTAGAGTGAATTAGAAACATGTTGGTATTGTGGCTGGAGAGATAGTCAGGAATTAAGAGGTTGGATGATTCTTGCAGAAGACTCAAGTCTGATTCACCACATCTGGTGGATCACAGATGCCTGTGAATCCAGTGCCAGAGGACCTGATACTTCTATGGGCACGTACACATTATTAAAAAATAAATGTTTAAGAAAATATCTTGAGGTCATGGAACTAGAAAGAAAGTGGGTTGTTAATGTCTCTGGAGTGTGAGTTTTAACTTTTTGTTTATTGGTAGAGTTTTAATGCTTACACTGTAAAATTAGCATTCAAGTTTCTATTGATATGGAAGCAAATAACCTTATAGTTTTATTTTAGTGCTTTACTGTGTTGTCTAAAAGAATGAATAGTTCTTCAAAAACAAAACCTAAAGGAAAACAAATGGGCTAGCAAGATGCCTCAGTAGGTGAAGGTGCTTGCCACCAGGCCTAATGACCTGAATTTATCCTTGGACTCCACATGATGTAGGAAAGAACTGACTCACAATGTTGTTCTCTGACCTCCACACTTGAACCATGCCACAGGCATAATAAATACAATTTTTTAAATGATGAAACTGTAAAGCAAAACCTTATGAGGTCTAAGGATGTGGCTCAGTTGGTAGAGTTTTTTTCCATAACAAACAGGAATTAATCTTCAGTAGTGTAAACTATATGCATTGATACATGCCTATAATACCAGCACTGAAATGTATGAGAAGCAGTGTTCATGGTCCTTCTCCAAGTCTTTACAGGGAACTGAAGGCCAACCTGGGGTACATGAGGGCACATCTTTCTCCTTTTCCCCTAAAATTCCCCCCAAAGAAGAAAAGGATCAGGAAGTTGTGGGATGGGAGCATGTGGGTGATGGAGAACTGAATATGACCAAGCTACACTATATACATGTATGAAAATATAACAGTGAATTGTGTACATTAGGTATATGTTGGTAAGGAAAACAATAAATGATTCTGACAGTGAAGGTGATGTGCTTTGTCTTGAATGCTGTAGTTTGTTTGAAAAAAAAATATAAAATATAAATTACCCTTGGCAGTAAGAGAACTTGTTGCTTGTTCCAAGTTTAAATAAATTTGAGGGTCCAGGTTTTTTCTTTGTTTTTTTTTTTCAATAAAGTTTTTTTAAATTATTTTTATAACTTTTTCCCAAAGAGATAATCTTTTTCTAAATTAATAGAGTTAGGAGGTGTGTGTGTGTGTGTGTGTGTGTGTGTGTGTGTGTGTATTTGTGTGTGTGTTTATAATTGGGTAATTTAATATACAAAAATAGTTGGGCATGGTGGCCCAAGCCAGTAATCCCAGAACTTGGAGAGGCAAAGGCTGGCAGATTACTGTGAGTTCAAGGCCAGCCTGGACTACAATATGAGTCGAGGACAGCCAAGGTTACACAGAGAAACCTTGTCGTGAAAAATTTAAAAAATGAAAGTTGTAATCTGCATAGTTAGTGAAACAAGCTGAAGAAAGGTTACATATATTAAGTTCATTGAATAAATCATAATATGCCATGTTTTGATTAGCACTTTGAAAGAAAGGATAATTCATATCATTTTATTTTTGTTCTTCAAGGGTACATGCATATATTTGTTTGTGGAACCTACAGGTGAATGTTTAAAATATTCCACTGTCACATTACACTGTATTCTCTGATGAAGGACTTTCCCTGAATCTGGAGCTAGCATGGCTGGGCCAGCAAGACTTAGGCATCCTGTTTTTGACACCTCCCCAGCTGTGGGATTATAGGTATGGACTGTTGCATAAGATCTTGTCTGTGTGTGCTGAGGGTTGAGCACAGTCCCTCATGCTTTTCAAGAACTGTCCTCACTTAGTCATCTCAACTCCTTATTTTTTATTATTTGAGACATAGTATTTTTACATGAGGTTAAATTTCACTTTGTTGCCTAGGCTGGCCTCAAACCCCCAATCATTTATCTTTAACTCCCAAGTGCTGGCATAACTGGTATGTACCACCATTCCCTGCCTTTATGTTGAATATCGATTTACTAAAAATATCTGGATTTTAATATTTGCTCTTTCATATTGTTTTAGTGCTCAAAATAATGAACTACCCAAATCTAGAGGGATGCTATTTGATGTGTCCAACACTTCCAGTTGATTAGACCTTGCAGAATGTTGAATTAAATGTCTTTAGTGAGAACTCATTCTTGTAAGTAATAATGCCTGCATGAATATCAGGAGATATTTATTGAAGCTTACTTTATGATGAGTACCATGCTAAGCATTTAGCATGCATTGCATACAAATGATACTTTAAAGCTAAATATCTGAATTAGCTATATGGCTTATAGATGATAGATGAAAACAGTTTGAGTAATAAGGTTTTCATCTTTTAACTAGAATTTTGTTGTATTACAATGTTTCTCTTTGTTCTGTGTTATATGTGACCCTTGATTATTTGCTTATTTCTTAGGTAGCATGCATTTGTTTTATATTTTAGTTCACTGTTTCTGAGCATTCCATTTTTACCACCCTTGTTGCCTTAATCACTATTTTATTGTGTGTGTGTGTGTGTGTGTGTGTGTGAGAGAGAGAGAGAGAGGCAGATAGGCAGATAGAGAGACAGAGATGTAGATTCTCTGAAACTGAGTGAGGGACTGAAAAAGACTGGGCTTCACATGGGATTTTGAAAACTAAAAGCCCACCTCTAGTAATACAACTCCTCCAACAAGACCATATTTTTTTTTCCTAATTCTTCTAATCATATCAAAGAGTTCCACTCCTGTTCATTCAAATATATAAGCCAGTGGGAGGGCATTATATTAAAACTGCCAAATATGACCTTGTTTGGAGATTCCAGCAGGGGAACACAGCTACTGGTATGAGCTTGACTGAGGACCTTTCCTCCTCTATTTAGAGAAGGTTGTCCTATTTGACCAAGAGCACAGCTTCTGGAGGGACACAGAAGGAGAGGTGAGGGAGGAAGGGAATACCTACCTAGCCAGTGGCAGGATCTCTTACAACCTCCCTCAGGCTAGGGTCTGATAGAAGCGGAGGAGGACCTTCCCTATCAATGGAGAGAGATAGGAGGGAAGAGAGAAGGAGGTTAGGATTGGGAGGAGATGAGGGCGGGGACCACAGATGGGACACAAAGTGAATAAATTTTATTTAATAATAATAATAATAATAATAATAATAATTTTTAAAACTACCACACTACTTCTTTCCATATAATTTATGAACAAGTTTTTGGTTTTCTTGGAAAATGATGATGATGATTCAGATTTTCTACTTTTTTTAAAATTAAAGGTCAATGTCAATACTAAATATAATCCTTTTGTTTGCTATATTATCTTTATCCTCATTTCTATCAGAAATTGTGTGGCGAGTCTTGTGTTTTGAGTATGGCTTTGTATACGAATGAAGTTGTTCTTTTGAATGTATTTGTTGTTTTAACGGACACTTTGGATGCTTAGCTAAAATTTAGCTTAAGTTAGATACATGAGCAAATTGAATATCATATTAGGTTCATTCAACCTAAAAGCAGTGAGTAATTTAAATTTTGGCTTTGAGAAAGTGTCACGTGTTATTTTTTAGACTTTTTTTTAAATGAGTATTGTAAGAAAGGTAGTATATTCACAAAAATTATTTCTTGTTGCCTATGTGGTTTGATTAATTTCATGTTTTAGATCAGAGTAAAGGCACATATTTATTCTGTATTTTGTAACAAGTAGGAAAAAGAAGAAATACTAAGCTGAAGGTTGACTGAAAAAATAATTTTATCAGCAATAAGCTGAGTCTGCCACCTGAATATGAATGGAATGAGTTTACCAGTATGTTGTCAGGAGTTATGAGTCACACAATAGACTAGTGTTTGCAATAAGCCTCGGAAGTCATTTAAACCAGCAGTTGATCTTTCATTTGAGTATTTCTCTGTGTGCCTTAGGAAGTTTGCACATATGAGGAACATAACTCTCTCTAACAGTGTTATATTTCATTTCAATCTCAAGGCAGTTTCGTGTAACAACTGTGCCAGTCATTAAAGTATTCTTAAGTTCAGTTGCACTAAAATTTATTTTCCTGTTTTTTTACTTCAAGCATTTCATTTGAAACCTGATCTCTGGTGTGTTTGGGGTCATCCTGCTCTACATAGTGAGCTCCAGAACATCCAGGGTTACGTAGACCAGTGGTTCTTAATCTAAAGGTCTCAACTCCCAAAAGGATTATGTTTCATATATCCTGCATATCAGATATTTACATTATGAATCATGGCTAGCAAAACTGTAGTTATGAAGTAGCAATGAAATAATTTTATGGTTTGGGGTTAGCACAACTCTTGGACCTGTATTAAAGGGTCATGTTAAAAATAACTGATATATACCAGTTCTTAGAGAGTGCTGTGCTTTTATAACAGAGCCATGAACCACTCAGAAGTATATATTTGAATTTACATAATCAAAGGTTTCCTCTCTGTTGTACTTTTGTTCCTGCCTGTTGGTGTTTCAGTGTGAGTGATTGATTACTGTACCCTTGTGTTTACCAACTAAGAGTTATAGCATAGAGCTACATCCATAGCCCTTAATGCTTATTGACATCTCTTATAGTCTGGTGGCATAATTCATGCAATTTTTAGTATTTCATGTTTGCAGGATTTACTAAAAGATTTTATGAACATTTACTTATTTGTTTAGAATATTTGAGGTAGGATGTAATTGAATAGCCCTGGTTGGACTAGAATTTGCTTTGTAGCTTAGGCTGGCTGTGAATTCATAGCTCTATCTACCTTGTGAGTGCTGAAATTACAGGTGTGTGCTAATATATATGGGCTGTTTCTTTTTTTTTTCTGAGATACTCTCAAAAACTTGAACATCAGTTTAAGATTTACTGAGATTACAGGTGTGAGCCCCCATTTCTTCATAAATAGTTCTAATGAGCTTGCTGCCTATAGATGGAACTGCAGGGATTTCTTTGAGCTATGTTGTTCCTTTCCCAGGTTTCAGCAAGAATTTTATGCACCTGAGGAAGAGGATTAGTTGTTGTTGCTATTTGGTGGAGGCCTGTCTCTGTCTGTCTCAGGGATGTGTCTTTTTCAGTGTTCCTGTATTTCCCTAGAGTGGTGGCTTCTGTTTCATCAGAATGTCATGACAGCAACTCAACATTACTAAGTATGAAAGTAGGATGTTGGGTCCAAAATAGTTCCCTCCCTCTCACTAGCAGATGGCAACTGTTGATTGTGTGTGAGAAGTTTTGAAAGCAGGAAATAGGGCATGCTTAAGAGCCATGGAAGTGTCTCTTCCAGGACTACTGTATTGCAGAGAAAAGCTGATATGAGATTGCTTTTATTCTGGGATGGCCTGGACTACATATTTTACTCTAATATGCATATGGCCTTTAAAACTGTGTTGATGGCTGGCTCAGGTGGCTTCTTTTAAGTTTTATATGGTGGCTGCCCCTTCCCCATAGTCTGCTAGCGCTATGATGCTTGGGTCCCCACATCAGCACTGATGAATGATTTACTCCTCGATGCTCAGTTTATTGACAACCTCAGCTTTTTGATGTGCTTTTACAAAGTCATAATTTTGTAGAACATGGATCCTCTACACAGTGTGGAGTCACTAATTTTCTTTTGTGGCTTTTTATCTTCTATGAAGAAGGCCTCCTCATGTGGATTTTCTCTTTTTCCTTCCTTTTCTTCTTCTTTTTTTTTGTAGTAGCCTTCATTTTCTTCTTCATTATGTTTAGAGTAATCCCAGTTATTTTAACACTCTTGCTTCTTCTAAGGTTTGTGGTGTGTGTATGTGCATGTGTGTGTGCTTATTTATATATGAATAGAAGAAAAAAGAAGGGCCTGTTTCCCCTTTGAGTGGAGATTTATTTAATTTAAGAAGTTTATAGAAGCTATAAAGTACCTTAGTTACTCCTCTGTTGTTGCTTTGAAACACTTGTGAGCAAAGCAACTTATTTAAGTTTATTTGGACTTATAGTGTCAGTTGGTTAGACTCCATTATGGTAGGAACAACATGGAAGTAGGTAACAGGCAGCATAGCAGGAGTAGAAAGATGAGTTTACAGTAAGTGTGAAGCAGAGGGAGCAAACTGGAAGTAAGAATAGATCTTAAGCTCTCAAAGCTCATCCCTGTGACACACTTTCTCTGGTTAGGCCACACCTCCTAATCCTCCTAAACAGTATCACCAACTCAGACTAAGAGTCCTAAGGCCAGGACTACCAAGAACATTTCTCATTCAAACCACCATATAAGGGACTAGTATTATAGATTTATGTTACTCTGAGAAAGGTTTTGGAATTATTAATACATGTTATGTTTGATCCATGATAAGGACTCATAAATTAAGAAAAAATTTGACATATTGATATGGTTTCCTCTTCTTCCTTTCATAGTAATTACTTAAATACTGTGTTTCTTTAACTTGAGTTTTAGTTGTGACACATAAGAATTGAGACTAATTGTTCTTATCCAGGAGATGAAGATAGAGAAGTTCTCCAGTGAAAGAAAAATACAGGCAAGAACTATTGGAGCTGATAGCCAAACAAGAGGAGAAAAAGTATTGGTAATGGGAGGTTTACATTCGTAAGAACGCAATTTTGTAGAATGACATGATGTAAACAATAAGTACTTGGCAGATTTTTCTAAAATAACTTGATTGCAGGCCACCTACCTATTTCTGCTAGATTATCACTTGAACACACTGAAAAGTAGTTTATATTTGAAAACAAGAACTGGTAAGCATAAAGTCATGTAGTAAATCACAGTGTTTTTATTGTGTTAAACTGTGTTTATAATGTTTTATTTTTCTTTACTTTTTCTTATATAGTTTCAGAGATGTAACAAATGAATCTGTCTGATCCCTTTTTACCTTCTCATGGTATTCTTGAGTAATCTGTGAGACATTACTTAAAGTTAGAAATAAGAATCTTGGTTCTGAAGTGACAGTTACCTTCATGTCTTTTATCTCACTCCATGAGCAAGCTAATACCTTAATAATTGCTTTTACCTATGTTTAAAAAAATAAATAAACATAAGATGACAATGCAGCCACTCCTGATGAGATCTGATAGAATAAGATCAGAAGGAAAGAGATGAGGACCTCCCCTATCAGTGGACTTGAGGAGGGGCATTCGTGAAGAAAGGGTAGGGAAGGTGGGATTAGGAGGGGAGGAAGGAAGGGTTTATGGGGAGATACAAAGTGAATAAAGTGTAATTAATAAAAAATGTAAAAAAAAAATAAAAATAAACAAACTGTTTTTGTAGTGTTGGCCTTCATACCTAGAGCCTTGTGCTTGTTATTTAAGCCATCCCTCTACTACTGAGATTTTCTTTTCTTTAAAGGTTTATTTGTATATTATGTATACAGGTGTTTTGCCTGCATATAATGTGTACACAGTGAGTGTGTCTGATTCTCTTGGAGTCCAGAAAAGGTTGTCTGAATCTGTAGAACTGAAGTTCTAGGTGGTCATGAGCTGCCAGGTGGGTGCTGAGAACTGAGCCTGGGTCCTCTCCAAGAACAGCAAGGGCTCTTAACTGCTGAGAGCTGCTTTAAGGTTACTGAGATTTTCTTAAACATCTACAGAAAGAATTTAACTTTTTGGCATGAAAATATACATGTTTAATTTTTCTAAAACATTTGTGCTTTGTTTTCGTCTTTTATTTTGTGTAAATTATTTTTTTCTTTGACATACCTCCAGTATTCATTTTGAGATATGTATTCTAAGGCACTTGACATGTAAGGCACCGTATCCTATGTACTATGATTAAATATGACTTTAGGATTTTAAAATTTAATTATCAATTAAAGGAATTATTTGTTTTGGAGATGTATTATTTAGACTTTACATATAAATCTATTTCATCAATGTCTGTAATTTTGTTCTTGTATTTACTACAATTTTTAAATTTTTAAAATCTTAATTTGGTTTAGAGAAAAAGAATTAAGACTCCCAGTTGCGGCTTCTGGAGTACAACACCCTGAGAAATCACTAAGAGTTGTTGGCATCTTTCAGTGTTTAATCTTTTACTCAAGTTAGCCTTAAATGTGTTTGTTGCAGGGTATGCTCAGCATATTGAGGTGCTGTAAAAGCTAAGCAGTCCACACAGAACAGTAGTGAACCAAATTCCATTTTCATAAATGTTAGTCATGTTTCTTTATAAAAATATTTTTTAAAAACCTGTAACGTGTGTGTTCATTTTGTAACTGAGAAGCTAGAAGGATAACCATTCTCTTTTTACTTCATTTTTGCAATTCTCAACATCTTTAAGTGTAATGACTCACAAACATCATTATAGTTAAATAAGGAGGAGGTAACAAGTTATTGCTTTCCCCTCAATTTCTTGTTGTTGGAAGTGTAGTATTTACTCACTGCAAGTAATTGTTTCTTTTGGTAATGATGGTTAAGACTTCTAAATTTATTAAAAAGTTCAGTCTTTAAAAAGGATCTAACAAGTTCTTAAAATTACTATTATCTTAATTATTATTTGGCTATGGGCAACTTACTGAATACTTATGTATATGTTCTATGGGTTTTCTGCTTTAAAATTTAATCCTGGGGATGATAGTATAGCTCAGTAGTTTACTGTTCTTAAGTTGTGCAAGGTCCTGGTTCAGTCTTCAACAGGCTGCTAGCCCTGGTGTGTTATTATGATCCAATATCTCCCCTATTTTGTTCAGACTATTTAAAGAGTAAACATTTCAGCCTGAGAAATCATTCCGGAACCAGGCCTGATCATATTCTCCTTAAATTTACTTCAGCGGCTAAAGCAAGTTCAAGGTTTCTGTGGGCTACGGAACATGTCTATAGCTAGTCTAGGCAAGCTGATAAGATGCACACAGTAAAGTTAAAAAAAAAAAACAAGAAAATTAAAAGGATCAGTACTTTAGCTCAGTGGGAGATCTGCTGCCTAGCATGGGTGAGGCCTTAGGTTCAGTTCCTGTGTCCCAGGAACGGAAAAGAAAAAAAAAAAAAAATCTCCCTGTATCCTTGATACTCTTGTCTTGCAGAAAAAAAAGGTTGAAAGGTAATCCTTTTTTGTTTTTCCTTAAATACCCTTAAAGTATGTATTGCAATAAAGAATTAGATTTTGGAAACTTCAGCTTTTTAATATGATATGTTGGCATGTTAAATTTTATGATATGTCATAGATCTTATTTATTCTGGAATTGAATCACCTAAAGAATATCAGTTGAACAATTATGTATTCAAAGCAATAGTTAAACATATTTAATAAATTAATTAAATCATAAATCATAACTTTAATAATTATATACAATATTTCCATAACAATCATATATTATTTTTTAAATTTATATATTTGTATATTCTTATAGACATACAAATATTAATTATGTATAATATTTTATAACAATCATATATTATTTTTATAAATTTGTATATTTGTATATTTATAAGAATATACTTGTATATACAAATAGTATATAAAGTATATATTTTCTAAATTACATTCATATTATAAATATAAATATTATGTTATGATAAATTTTTAAAACAATTATCATAAATAAAAATTGTAGATTAATAAATTTATTAAACTTACAAATTACTAAATTTTATATTGTGTCATAGATCTTATGTATTCTGGAATTGAATCACCTAAAGTGTGTCAAGGTGAATAAATATGTATTAGAGGCAAGAGTTATACATGTCTTAACTATTTAAAAAGGACATAAAACAATCTTGGAGTAAAGATTAGCAAACAGTCCCTGACCCATCCAGTTGTGGCTTATTTTGTAAATAAGTTTTTGTTGCTGCACAGCTTTCTTCACTGTTGATGTGTTGCTGTGTCACTTTGTCAGCCTGGCTGAGTCAGATTATGGTAAGGAGACATGTGGCCTGCAAAGCCTTAGTGAGGTCTCACAAATGGCAACTGAGTAGAGAAATAGTGTAATGCCATTGTATAAGAGAAAGAGCATAGCACTGAAAGTTCATGCCTGGCTATAGTTGCTGTTTATTTACTAATCATGAGCCTTTAGGTAATTTACGGCTTCTTGAGGAGCCTCAGTTACCCTCTTATAAAAGAAGAATCATAAGTTTAAAATCTTTTTAGCTGTTAAATTCTGCTTTTTTGTGACCGTCTTAAGTGCCTGCTCTGGTAGAGGGTTCCTGAGGTCCTTGTCACCTTTAAACGTACGATTCTATGTAACAAACAGGCTTTCTTTTTCTTTTTCTTTTTCTCTTTCTTTTTTATTTACTTTAGCCTGATAGACTAAAACAGTTTAATTTGACACCAAGACAATGTGAAGAGACTATACCACCTGAGAGACCCAGAGTAGCTTTCCAGACACCTCCTCCTCTTTTATCTGCCCTGTCTGTCCCACCTGTCCCACCAGTTCATTTGGCCCTTTCTCAAAATGAAGACTTGCACAATGGACTCAACAGCACCCTTGGTGACATGGATCATCCCAGGTGATTATTTAAATGGTTTTGTATTTGGGAATTAGGTAAGGCCTTGTTTTGTGTTACCTTTAGAAGAATGTCCTGCTGCAGATGATGATGTCTTTCAGAAATTTTGTATCACTATTAACTTTGGCAAATAATTTCTTTTATTCATTGTTACTGATACTCTTTTTCTCTGTTATTAGGGACTGGCATTATTGGGAGATATGGCCTTGCTGAAGTAGGTGTGGCTTTGGAGGAAGTGTGTCACTAGAGGGTGGGCTTTGAGGTGTGAGAAACTCAAGCCCTATTTATAGCCTCCTATTAGATTCCCTGTGGCCTGCAGATATAGATGTACAACTCTCAGTTACCTCTCCAGCACCGTGTCTGCCTGCATGGCACCTTGCTTCCCAACATGCTCATAATAGACTAAGCCTCTAAACTGTAAGCCAGCCCCTTATTTTCCTTTGTTAGAGTTGTTGTTGGTCATGGTATCCCTTCACAGCAATACAAACCCTAACTAAGACAATGACACACAAATGTTTTCTACCCATGTTTTAGCTACTCCTTTTGTGGTAAACTAATGGGTTTCTTGGGAAGGAAAATTCTGAGTTCCCTGTTAGAATCATGTTCAAAAGTTTTTTAACATGCATAAGTGCTGTTGTCTCACAAGATTTGCAGAAATTATTTAGTACACAATAATCTAAAGATTCTGTCTCCAGGGACACAAGAGAAAACCAAACAATTCTAGTACTGTGGTAGACAAATGATGATGGCTTTCAAATAAAAAAGTTATTGGTAATATCAAATGCTGCTAATAAGTCAAGTTAAATATCTGAAACTGATCAATAAAAATAATGGATGAATTTGAGGAGAAAAGGAGAGAAGCTGTGAGTGGTGGTACGCACCTGTAATCCCAGCACTCAGGGAGATAAATGCAGGTGGCAAAAAGAAAAAAAGAAAATAAAAGAAAAGAGGGAAGCAAAAAGAAAGTGGGGTAAAGAAAAAGAAACCTCTAGTAGTGACTATCATACTAGCTGACAGGAATTTGCTAATTGATTTAGGAAATGTTAGCTAGATGTATGTATCCAAGTGTCACTGGGTTGTGGGTTTAAATAAGGATGTGATGAAGACTACTATGAGGCATATGAAAAAAAGGACTGCAGATACTGAAAGCATGGTATATGTGTGTGCTGGGTAGTTTTCTGTCAACTTGACACAAGCCAGGGTAATGTGGGAAGAGAAAATCTCAACCAAGAAAACATTTTTTTTTTCTGGTGGTTTGAATGAGGATGGTCTCAGAGGCTCATATATTTGAATGCCTGGTCCCTAGCTGGTGTTGAGGAAGCATGAGGAGTATGGCCTTTGTTGGGGGTGTGTAACTTGTGGTGGCTTTGAGGTTTAAAAAGCTCACTCAGGCCCAAGTCCATTCTTGTGGAACAGATGTAAGCTCTCAAGTCACGAGTACTCCAGCACTATGCCTGCTGGCCTGCAAACAACCTCCTTGCCATGATTATCATAGACTTGCCCTCTGATGCTGTAAGCAAGTCCTCAATTAAATCTTTATTCTATAAGTTGCATTGGTCATGGTGTTTCTTCACAGCAGCAAAACGGTGATTGAGACAACCTCTATCAGATTGGACTATAGGTAACTCTATGAGGCGTTTTCTGGGTTAATGAGTGATGTTAAAGTATCTAGCATACTGTGGTTGGTGACACTTATGTGCACTCTATGTTCTCTGCATCAGTTCCTGCTTCCAATTTCTGTCCAGACTTTCCCCCATGATGTAAGCTCAAATCAACCTTTTCCTCCTCAAGTTGATTTTAGTTAGAGTTTTATGACAATGGAGAAGTAAACTGTATCAGTAGAAAAGCTGAATGGTCACCAATGAGAAATGTAGATTCTAAAAAATATTTTAGAACCAGCATTTCAGGTGAGTATGAAGAAAGTGAAGGTGGATGTTACAAAATGATTGTAAGGTCAGTCATCAGTAAAAAGGCTGTACAGTGATGAAAATGTGAAAATATCACAAGAAAAGAAGCGTATGTGCACCTAAGTGCTAATGAATGGAAAGAATAGTTTCATCAGGAAAGGAAGGTGTTAAAAAAACTGACATTCAACCAAGGACCATGTGTGGATATAACCTAGAACCTCCGCTCAGATGTAGCCTGTGGTAGCTCAGTAACCAATTGGTTTCCCAAAGTGAGGGGAACAAGGACTATTTCTAACAGGAACTCCATGAAGATACCTGATAAAACAGGATCAGATGAATGGGGGGAGTCCCCCTATCAGTGGACTTGGAAAGGGGCACAGTGGTGATGAGGGAGGGAGGGAGGGACTGGGAGGGAATGAGGGTTCGGGGCACGGCTGGGATACAGAATTAATAAAATGTAACTGATAAAAATAAAATAAAAAAAACAAACAAAAAAACAAAATAACAAAAAAAAAAGCTGGGCTTGGTAACACACACCTATAACCCAAGAACTTGGGATGCTGATAAAAAGAGATTATGTCAGGTTTGTAGCCAGCCTAGCTTGGACTGAGAGACCTTATCTTCTCAAAACCAAGAAATTCAAAACTATTATCACTTTACATGAGTGACTTTCACACTTTCTGTCTACATTACCTGCTTACCTGCTTGGTTTCTAGCTGTTTGCTTCTTGGCTTTTCATCCTTTTCTGCACTCCATAAATTTGCCCTTGTCAAATCAAACACGAAGACATGCCAGTTCTTTTTCAAGTTCCTAAACAAATTAAATAAGGCAGTAGTTTACTCAAGAACCAAGAGTATTTAAAAATATGCAAATACTACTAACATTTCTAAAAGTAGACATAGCAGCAAACAGCTCGAACCCAGCACTTAAGAAGAGATACAGCAGGGTCACTTTATTCTCAGCTATGCATCTAGTTTCCAATCAACTTGGACTCAATGAGGCCTTATCAAAAGACAGATTAAAAACAAAACTCTCCTTGTTTTCAGTTATAAAGATTCGCAACACATGTGGAATATGATGCATTATTTCATTGTCTAATTTGAAATAAGAGGTACAGAGAATCAAGATGCTGTTTATCAAAGCCAGGCATGGTAATCCAAATACATGGAAAGCTGAGGTAGAAGGACTTCTGAGACTAGAGGGCTAGCTGGGGCAGCTTAGTGAGTTCCAATGCTACCTAGGTTACAGGATAACATATGTCTTGTAACTATCACATGTCCCAAAAAGGATTCTCTTTAGCTCATTCAAAAAGACTCATTCTTGAGCTGGAGGGATAGCTCAGTTGGTAAGAGCACTAGCTGCTCTTCCAGAGGACCCAGGCTAAGTTCCAAGGACACAATAGCAGTTTCCAACCATCTGTAAGTCTAGTTCCAGGGTATCTAATGCCCTCTTCTGGCCTCTGTGGACACTGCATGTATGTGGTATACATAAGTACTTTTAGGTAAAACCCCCACACGTAAAATAAAAATAAATGCACTTTCTTAAATGAGAGAGAGAGAGAGAAAGACTCATCTTTATTCCTTAGGTTCCATGTTGAGGCATCTAATAGGTATTAAATGCAGACACCCTTACCTTTTTAATCTGCTGTGCTAAATGGGTAGTACATGAATTTGTTTTGATTGAATAATCTTTCCTGAATGGCCATTGCATTTGGAGTAATATTAGGGGTTCTGTGAGATGCTCTATAAGTTAGATTTTTTTACTGTGTTCTTGACAACGGTCTCTAGAGAATTCTAGGAAAGGCTTAATTCCTCTTCCTCCTATGAAAAACACTATTTTGAAATGCATTCAAAATAACTTGGAATTATCATTTCCAAGGGGAAAATTCTAAATCCATTAGTTATAAATTATTTTGTGAACAGCCATTCACAAAAAATGTTTAAATTGTTCAAAGGGTCTATTAAATGCACTTCCTAAATTCTTAAAATTTATTCTTACTATTTTTAATTATGTGTGTGAATGTGTACCTGTGTGTAGGTGCCTGTGAGTAAAGGTACCTACATAGACCAGGTGTCAATTTTCTTGGAGCTGGAATTACAGGCAGTTGTGAACTGACTAACATGGGTACTGGGAATAGAACTTAGGTCCTCTGAAAGCGTAATACATCATCTTGACTGACGAGCTATCTCTTTAACCCCAATGTCATAAAATTTATAGGGTTTAGTTCAAAACAAAACAAAAATGGAAAATCAAGCCAGCTGAGCAGGTTAAAGTGCTTCAAAGCCCTGATAACCTGCATTGATCCCCAGAACTCCTAAAAAGTGCTGTATTTACTGGCTCATATTTGTAATCCAAAATGGGAGAGGAGACAGAATTGCCAGGAAACTCAACAGCACAGGGAAGATATAACAAGAAACCCTGCCTCAAAAAATAAAAAAAGACAATAGAAAATAACTCCAGACAGCTGTCCTCTGAACTCTATGCATGTGTGCACATAAATTATTTTTTCCTTTTTACAAATTACGAAATATGCACCTCATCAAAAGATGTCTTGATTTTATACTGTCTTAAAAGAAAACAGAAACAGTATAAAGTACTTTTATACTACTACAAATTGTTGTGTATAAAGAGAAAATGTGTACATACACACATACAGCCACCAAAAAGTTGTATTAGCATTAATATATCAGAGTCTGGCAATACTTTTATTTGATGGACAAGACAGTAAGTACTTGGGGTTTGGTGGGCCACATGATGCCTTCACAGCTTTTCAACCCTGCATTAAAGACTGAAAGGAGCCACAGTAAAATACATAAATTTATGATTGAGACTATTAAGCCTTATTTGAAGAGGGAAAGAAAACACAAACAGGAGAATTTAACAGATGGCCATAGTATGAGGAATGAACATGTCATTTATTACCACTTCAGGTCATATATCAAACTAGAGTTCAACACAATTAAACCTTTAAAATGAGTATCCCTGAGGTGCTGGCAATATAATTCTGATTGTATCTACTAATAAAGAATAAAATATTGATAACTAAGTAGCTATCAAGGGTAGGTTCACTCCCAGTTTGATAATAAAACAATACATATATTATTGGGCTAGTATTTTATTAAATTATTTCAAGTTATTTTTATTTGTATTTTTTAATTTTAATTTTATATTTATTAATTAGAGTTTATTCACTTTGTATCCCAGCTGTAGTACCTTCCCCCATCCCCTCCCAATCCCACTTTCCCTCCCTCATTTTCTCCTATGCCCCTCCCACAGCCCAATAATAGGGGAGGTACTTCTCCCCTTCCATCTGACCCTAGACTATCAGGTCTCATCAGGACTGGTTTCTTTGTTTTCCTCTGTGGACTGGTAAGGCTGCTCCCCCCTTAGGTGGAGGTGATCAAAGAGCAAGCCCATGATTTCATGTCATATACGGTCCTTGTTCCTATTTTGGGGAACCCTCTTGGACACTGAGCTGCCATGGGCTACTTCTGTGGAGGGGTTCTAAGTTATCACCATGCATGGTCTTTGTTTAGAGTATCAATCTCAGAAAAGACCCTTGTGTCCAGATTTTTTTGTTATTCTGTTGTTCTCCTTGTGAAGCTCCTGTTCCCTCCAGGTCTTTCTAGCTCTCCCTTTTTTCATAAGATTCCCTGAACTCTGCCAAAATTTGGCAATGAACCTCAGCATATGTTTTGATACCCTGCTGGGTAAAGCCTTTCAGAGGCCCTCTGTGATAGGCTCCTGTCCTGTTCCCTGTTTTCTCCCTCTTCCAATGTCCATCTCATTTGCATTTCTGAATGAAGATTGAGCATCTTATCCAGGATTATCCTTCCTGATTAGCTTCCTTAGGTGTACAGGTTTTAATATGTGAGTATCTTCCATGTGTGTCTTTCTGCTTCTGGGATACCTCAATCAGAATGACCTTTTCTAGATCCAACCATTTGCCTGCAAATTTCATGATTTCCTTGTTTATAATTGCTGATTAGTATTTCATTGTGTAAATGTACCACAATTTCTGTATCCGTTCCTCAACTGTGAGACATCTAGGTCATTCCCAGTTTCTGGCTATTACAAATAAAGCTGTTATGAGCATGGTTGAATAAATGTCCTTGTATACATGAGTATCTCTTGGATATATGCCCAGGACTGGTATAGCTGGATCTTGAGGTAGCACTATTCCTAATCATCTGAGAAAGCACAAGATTGATTTCCAAAGTGGTTGTACAAGTTTACAGTCCCACCCAGCAATGGAGGAGGGTTCCTCTTTCTCCACATCCTCTCCAGCACGTGAGATTCCACCTTACACCCATCAGAATGGCTAAGATACATGTGACAACACATGCTCAATAATATACGAATTGAGTATTCCTTAATCAAAGTATTTGGTATAGACATGTTTCAGACTTTGGAAGTTCTTAAAATGAGATGGGATACGACCCATGTTTACTTTTTTATTTTATAACTCAATTTTATTTTTTCTTTTTAATTTTTAAAAAAGATTTATTTCTTTATTATGTATACAGTGTTCTGCCTGCAAGTACACCTGCATGCCAGAAGAGAGCATTGGATCTCATTATAGATGGTTGTGAGACACCATGTGGTTTCTGGGAAATGAACTCAGGACATCTGGGACAGCAGCCAGTGTTCTTAACCACTGAGCTATCTCTCCAACCCCAGGACCCAAATTTAAGCACAGAATTCAATTCTGCTTTATACACAACTTAGACACTGCCTAAAAGCATTTTTTTTATTATCTTAAAAAGTTTTTTGGGGGGAGCCAAGATGGCAGCGGCAGGAGAGCACCTTGTATAAGAAGCAGGACAGCACTCTCCATGCAGCGACCAGGAGACTGAAATCTGGGCCCCGAAACCACAGCGGTCGTGTTTCCCACGTGAGGGGAGGATCCCACGGCCTGGGAATCGGTCGGGTCCACTCTCGGCTGCCCAGCCAGAACCCGGAAGAGTTCCTGGGTGACGCGGACTTTGGGTC
>REGO01001361.1:41604-53506 GCA_010120015.1 Rhombomys opimus | reverse complement strand
AAAAAAAAAAAAAAAAAAAAGTTTGATCATGTGCTCATTTCAGCATCACATATATAAAATTTATCGAAAGATAAATATAGCATTTTATGGAACATCAGCCTACTACTATAAGAAATACAAACCTTTATATCGCAAAGTGTATATATATAAATATAATGGAAGTGCAGTACTCTATATGCATATTAGCTTCTCTCTGCTGTTGTTGTGGAGCAGAGACAAGCAAATCCTAGGAGTGTGATGACCACCATCTCAGCTAAAGTAAAATTAGATTATTCTAGTCAGAGTAAAGATTGGAAAGCAGTGTTCCAAATACTTAGTTATAAGACTGGTTCGCCACTATTCCCCTAAAAAGCAGTTTCTTACATATTTCTAATACAGAGAAGATTAGCATGGCCTCTATGCAAGGATGACACACAAATTCATGTAGCAATCCATATTTTTGATTGGTATGAATATGTGTGTATTACTTGAAGTTCCAAGCTTCTTCATGTTCCCATTAATTACCATTTAGCACTTCATCTTAAAGTACTGCTTTCTAAGAAAATTATTTAGAGATGCTAGATAATGTAACAGCAATGAGATTTATTACATAAAAGCATGTTGTGTGTATGTAATGGGATTATGGGTTCTGAGGTAATGACAGATATGTGGAGACTGGATGACCACTTTGTGGGGTTTATTTTGGCCATCTTTAAATGGTCAGGGTCATGTTTCCAGCTCTGCATACCACAGACATTTCTCACTTAGCTGTCTCAATGATAAGAAAATAAAATTAGTTGAAACATTAAAAAATAATAATTTATAAGGCCAGAGAGATGTCTCATTGGATAAGAACACAGGCTGCTCTTCCAGAGGACCTGGGTTCAATTACTAGCACCCACATGGCAGCTCACAACTGTAACTTCTGTTGCAGAGATCATCACCTCAACAGAGACATACATGAAGTCAAAACAACAATGTACAAAAGACAAATTAATTAATTTAAAAAATAAATAATGCTGTGCCATAAGGGTGGGTTTACAGCTCAGTGATACAGCATTTACCTAGCATGCAGGAAGCCTTGGGTTTAATTCCCAGTACCACAAGTAATATAATGCATGAAGCAAAGCTAATTGTGGAACTTTCTACTTTTATTATCACACGTGAGCACTCAGAAGGCTTCATTCAGATTTTGAATACTTTCAGATTTCAAATTTCAGGTTACGAATTCTCAATCACCCTATGTATCATGGATTTGAAAAATGATTTTTAAAAGTATGTAAGACTGTGAGGAACAATGATAATTATTTTTTAAGATTTATTTATTTATTTTATGTATATGAGTGCTGTGTTTTTATGTACACCTGCCTGCCTGCCAGAAGAGGGCATCAGAGCCTAGTATAGATGGTTATGAGCCACCATGCAATTGTTGAGACTTGAACTCAGGACCTCTGGAAGAGCAGAAAGTACTCCTTATTTTTTTTAATTTTAAATTTAATTTTTATTTTTATATCAATCACAGTTTATTCACTTTGTGTCCCAGCTGTAGTCCCCTCTCTCATCCTCTCTCAATCCCACCCTCCTTCCCTCCCTCATCTCCTCCCAGGCCCCTTTCCAAGTCTCCTGATTGGGAGGTCCTCCTCCTCTTCCATCTCACCCTAGCCTATCAGGTCTCATCAGGACTGGCTGCATTGTCTTCCTCTGTGGCCTGGCAAGGCTGCTTCTCCTCAGGGGGAAGTGATCAAAGAACCAGCCACAAAGTTCATGTCAGAGACAGTTCCTGTTCTCTTACAAGGGAACCCACTTGGATACTGAGCTGCCATGGGCTATATCTGTGCAGAGATTATAGGTTAGCTCCATGCATGCTCCTTGGTTGGAGTATCATTTTGAGAAAAGCCTCCTGATCCCAGATTCCTTGGTTCTGTTGCTCTCCTTCTGGATCTCCTGTCTCCTCCAGGTCTTTCTATCTTCCCTTCTTTCCTAAGCATCCCTGCACTCTGACCAAAGTTTGTCTATGATTCTCAGCATCTGCTTTGATACCTTGCTGGGTAGAGTCAGAGGCCCTCTGTGGTAGGCTCCTGTCCTGTTTCCTGTTTTCTCCCTCTTCCAATGACCATTATATTTACCTTTCTGAGTGAGGATTGATCATCTTGCCAGGGTCCTCCTTCTTGCTTTGCTTCTTTAGGTGTACAGATTTTCATATGTTTATTCTATATTATATGTCTAATATCCACTTATAAGTGAGTATCTACCATGTGTGTCTTTCTGCTTTTGGGATACCTCACTCAGGATGATCTTTTCTAGATTCCACCATTTGCCTGCAAATTTCATGATTTCCTTGCTTTTAATTGCTGATTAGTATTCTACTGTGTAAATGTAACACAATTTCTATATCCATTTCTCAGTTGAGGGGCACCTGGGTTGTTCCCAGGTTCTGGCTATTACAAATAAACCTGCTATGAACATGATTCAGCAACTTTCCTTATTGTGTAGTTGTGCATATTTTGGATATATGCCTAGGAGTGGTGCACCTGTGGAAACACTATTCTTAATTATCTGAGAAAGCACCAGATTGATTTCCAAATTGGTTGTACAAATTTATATTCTCACTAACAATAGAGGTAGGTTCCTCTTTCTCCACATCATATGCAGCATGTGTTGTCACTTGAGTTTTTGATCTTTGCCATTCTGATGGGTATAAGGTGAAATCTCAGGGTCATTTTGATTTGCATTTCCCTGACGACTAAGGATTTTGAGCATTTCTTTAAGTGTTTCTCTGCCAATCAAAATTCCTCTATTGAGAATTTTCTGTTTAGCTCTGTACCCCATTTTTAATTGGATTACTTGATTTGTTGCTTTTTAACATCTTCAGTTCTTTATACATTCTGGATATAAGCCCTCTGTAAGATATAGGGTTGGTGAAGATACTTTCCCAGTCTGTAGGCTGTTGCTTTGTTTTGATGACACTATCCTTTGCTTTACAGAAGCTTTTCAGTTTAATGAAGTCCCATTTATTGATTGTTGCTCTCAGAGTCTGTGCTATTGGGGTTCTGTTCAGGAAGTAGTTTCCTGTGCCAATGAGTTCAACGTTCTTCCCCAATCTTTCTTCTAACATATTTAGTGTATCTGGTATTATGTTGAGGTCTTTGATCCACTTGTACTTTAGTTTTGTGCAGCATGATTAATATGGATCAATTTGCATTTTTCTCCATGTACAAATCCAGTTAGACTAGTGCCATTCAGACAGTACTCTTAATTACTGAGCCATCTCTCCAGTCCTATGGTAAGCATTTTATGCATATTAGCTTATCTTTCTAATAACCCCATTCTCTGATTTTACAGATTTGAAAAACAAGCCTTTATAATGTTAAGTTACTTGTAATGTCACATTTCTCACTTTTTCAGAACTGGGATTTAAGGCAGGTCTAACTCCAAATTACCTCTCTGCACAACAGGCAGTTGTCAAAAACACACCAACATTCTTTTTCTTTTTTAAAAACTGAGGTAGCAATACAGACATTACTACATACATAAAGTAAAAGTTTCAAACATTTCAAAGGTTATACAGTGAAAGTGTTAGTCCTGACCTTCCTGCTTGTCACTGTACCTTCCTTGGCCCAACTACAGATAAAGGTTTACACTTTTTCTCTGGAAATAGTCAGTTTCTTATATTTATAGATATCCATAAAGGTATTATAATTAAGGAATAATTTTCAAGACAGAGTTTCTGTCCTGGACTTGCTTTATAGACAGGGCTGGTGTCAAACTCACACTGACTGCTTGTCTCTGCTTCCCTGAGTGCTGGGATTTCAGGTATACTTCACCATGCCCAGCTTTCTCTAGATTTTTAAAAATTTTTAATTATGTTAAAATTAATATTATCCTTATCACAAAATGCTAATTTATTTTAGATAAATTACTAAACTTACAGTTTTCACATAAATATGGTGTACATAGTACTACACAATACATAGTTACATATAGAGACGACATATAGTCATTTCTATTTACAACATAAGTTTCAAAAGAACAAATTGTTATTAACTCACCATGGAGCTAGACACTGTGGCTTTAAGCGATGATCCATAGGCAGCACTTGAATATGGGGTTTTACTGACAGCAACATTGCCATCCCTTTGGGAACAGCATGTAACTACCGGCTGAACACTGCTACAGTTGATGCCAGCAGATCCTCTGCTTGCAGAGGAAGATTTGGATAAACAAGCAGTACCAGGCTGCTCTTGTACACTATTTTTCTTTGCAGATGAGTGGCTTATATCATCTTCCCACGATCAAATCTTAGCAGCTAGGTTAGCCAGACAGCCTCTTCTCCCAAATAGGGTAGATGAGGCATTTAAAAGGGGTGACTTGGAAGGTGAGGAAGGTTTTCCTTAGATGGCATTGGTTAGAAGTATGAGCTTTCTGATACATCATCTAAAAATATTTTCTGAAAAAAAAAAAAAACCCAAACTCTATATTACTTAAATGTGACATTTTTTGAAACCATTTTGTTGAGAGAAGGTTTCTCTGTGTAGCCTTGGTTGCCCTGAACTCACTTTGTAGACTAGTGTGTCTTTGAACTCATAGAGATTCCCTTGCCTCTGCTTTCTGAATACTGGGATTACAGGCATGTACCACTATGCCTGGTTGAAACACTCTTTTACAGTTTTATTTTATTTTATTTTATTTTATTTTATTTTATTTTATTTTATTTTATTTTATTTTTTCAAGATCCACTTGCCTTTGCCTCTCAAGTGTTGGGATTAAAGACATGCACCACCACTACCTGGCTTACAGGGTGCTTTTGTTGTTGTTGTTTATGAATGTTGTAAGATGGCATTATAGCGCTGGGGTATAGATCAAGAGTTGACTAATGATGCATAAGATAAACTCTGTACTAATACAGGTGCCCTACACCTACACATCCGATATAGCAAGCACTCACCACATGTGATTAGAGCATTGAAATATGTCTAGGGGAATGATGAAATCCTACCCTATTTTAATTAATTTAAATAAAAGTTATTTATTAATGGATATTTGGAAAGCATGGGTTAAACAACTATTTTTCTGTAGTTTCTTCATTTGGAAATAAATCTCTGACAGTGATACTCAATGAAGGATCTAGGCCTGTATGTTTAAAAAGCATGTACGTAGGAATACCACGGTTAGGGCAGATCATACTCTACTTATACAATCAGAAACTCCTCTCCTTACTCTCCTTCTGCCCAAGCTTCTACCCTAGTCTGAAATTTTAATTTCACCCCTCTAAAACCTCAAGAATCTTGCTCCAAAAGATTCTTCCTCCTTATAAACTACTATGCTGAAAATAGGTTCCTTTTAGTAAAATATAAAAATAAGATTCTGATAAAATGGCTCAGTGAGTACAGATCAGTAGTTCTCAACCTATGAGTCACAACCCCTTTGGGGTCAAATGATCTTTTCACAAGGGGTCACCTAAGACCATTTGCATATCAAATAATTACAATTTATAACAGTAATAAAATTACAGTTATGAAGTAGCAACAACATAATTTTATGGTTTGGGGTCACCAAAACATGAGGAATTGATTAAAAGGTCACAGCATAAGGGAAAGTTGAGAATCAATGAACTGGATGTTTGCTGTCAAGCCTGACAATCTGAGTTTCATTTTCCAGACCCACATGGTGGCAGGAGAGAAGTGAGTTCTGGGATTACAGGCATGAGCCACGATGCCCAGCTCATTCATTGCTTTTATGGATATACTCCTGGTATATTAGTCATCTACAAGCAAAAGCACTTCTCTTGCATGGTACTCCAAGCAGGCCTTAAACTTATAATCCTCCTGCATCAGCCTCCCAGGTGCTGGGAATGCAGACATATACTACCACATCCAGCTCCATGCGGAATCTTACCAAAAGAAATCTAGGGACCACCCCACCCACATCATTTATATTTGCTATATCACTATTCCAATAGTGTCCTTGTTCAGTATGTTTTTGCATTCGAGTTTTAACTTAGGAGGCAGTAGATGTTTCTGATCTACATTTCAGCCCTTGTCCCATGCTGAGCATGTATGCTGGGGTAGCCAAGTTATCACTGCCAGCAGCTGGTGCTGGGGACTGCACCTCACAGGTTGCAGGCTTTGGAGAACAAGACTTTGCAAGCAGTTGACTCAACAGGTTTTTGATTTTCTGACTCCAAAGCCTCCAATTCATTTTGGCAGAACTTTTTTTTTTTGATGGTGATGGTTTTGTACAAGATTTCTCTAGATCAAAAGGAACAAAGGAATCCCACAGTGAAACCTCTGTGGTTTTCACAGACTGAAAAACTAGAGGTGGGAACTTAACAAATAACATATCAAATTTCTATAATACTTTAGCTTCTTTAATTACAAGAAAAATACAAAAACCCTTTCTTCCATTGACTTTGAAATATGACAGAAAAAAAAACCTTTTTAAAGGTGAACATGTTATTTTTCTGTAAAAAATTCAATGAAAATAAATTTATATATTTTCAAGGTGTATAAGATTTCATGTAATTTTAAGATAAGAGGAAATAAACAGCACACACAGAAGAATAACCAAGTACTCTAAAGAATTTTAAGGAACACATAGCTCAGTAACCTCGTTCCTTAGAAGGAAAATCAAACATAGAGAAATTAGTTGCAGAAAACAAGTTTTGTACATTTTGTTTGTTTGTTTATTTGTTTGAAACCACATTTCTTGGAAAATAACTGAAGCAGAGTAGAAGAGTTTCTTGTGTGAGGTTTGAGAGAGAAACAGGCTCTGAAGACAACTCAGCTATCTTATCTGTGCCAAACAGAATCATCTCTCACGATGTAAACATTTATGAACATCAATAGAGTAAATGCTAAGGGTACCATTCAAAGTAAGGCATTTTTTTCTACCCATAAATGAGTCTCAATGTATCTCCTGAAGTGAGTGGACTTACTCTGTAGTTCAGGCTGGCCTCAAAATCACAGAGATGCACCTGCCTCTGCCTCACAGAGTGCTGCGATTACAGGAATGAGCCACCGCGCTCAGCTCATTCATTGTTTTTATGAATATACTCCTGGTAAATTAGTCTTCACTTGTATATATTATCCTGTGTTATCTGAGTGGGCCCAAGAAAATCACAATGGTTCATAGTTACAGTGGGAGAAAGGGAGGAAGACAGTTCAGTCAGGAAAGATGATGATGAAAACTGGAGCTCTGAAAATGGTCAAAGTAGCCAAAAGCCAAGACATGCAATAAGGATCTAGAATCTAGGAAAAGCTAGGAAACAGACTTTCTCCTAGGACTTCACAAAAGGAATGAAGTCTTACCCACATTTGACTCTGACTTAAAAAAAAAATTCAAACCTATGGCTTATAGAACTGAAAACACTAAGTCTTTACATCACTAATTTTACATTTGTGACCCGTCCCGCGGGCTAGTCGAACAGGGTCCACCTGAAAGAGGGAGTGGAAATTGGGGGACAGAGACGCAAAGAATGGTGACAAGACAGATTACTGATCAAGTCTCAGTTTACTGAACGTGCAAACAACACTTATAAAGCAAAGGGTACAAGCAAAATTTTCTCACAGTAGCAACACATCTGTGCCACCTGGCAAGGTATGCAGGAATTCACTCAAGGTCACACAAAGTTTGCTGTTTGGTTCACAAGATTGCAGGGAGCTTGCTATCTACTTCTCAGGCTCAGGGCACCCCGCCTGCAGAGACCACCAAGGACAGTTTCTGAAAAATGGAACTATGGATAAGACCCGCATCTGCCAAGGCCAGGAGGCAGAATTCCAATTACCAGACTCCTTCACATTTGTTTGGTTTGTGAGACAGCGTCTCTCTGTGTAGGCCTGGTTTTCCTGGAATTCATCATGTAGACCAGGCTGGCCTCTAACCTGCCCCTGCCTCCTGAGATCTGGGATTAAAGGTGGGTGACACAATGCCAGCTTAAGACCCTAAATTTACAATAAGTTGTTACAGCTTCAAACTATTACACTCAGATCTAAATTTGTGACAAGCAAAGAAAAAAACTACTGTTTCATAACACACTTGCCAAGGAGAAAAATGGTAAATATTCATATGTTTAGTAAATAAATATGAAAATATAATAAAATAGTTGTAATTTCAAATCTTAAACACTGGATAAAGTAATTAATATTCCTTTTTTCTCACTGTCAATCAATAGATATTCCTATTTGAATTAATGTGGTTATAAAAACAATTTATTCTTCTTCAAATGTACACAATTAAAGAACACAGACAATCACTACCTTGTATATGAAGAACAGTGATTAATATAGACCTGAGGACTCAGCTAAATTTGACCTGTTTAATTCTATAATTAAAATACAACAATTTTTGAGAAACCCTTATAAGGAGCATGAGCCAGTGGTAGCCACTCTTAGAGTCTCAGTACTTGGAAGGCTGAGGAGAGAGGGAGAAGATCATGAGTGGAAAGCCAACATGAGATACAACATTAGTTCAAGCTAGCTTGGTCTCAGAAGCAAGACTGTTTAAAACAACACAGACTGTGAACTAAATTTGGGTAAAGGCACAAGTTTCTGCACTTAGAAATATCTTCTAACTTAAGGTTCATTGGAAGAAGAGACAGTCAAAATGCTGTGTGCAATTAAAATATTTCACAAGCACAAGACCTTCATCCCCTAAGGAAGTCTCTTTCAACCAATTCAAAAGTGATCAGACTGCTTGGAAAGGGGCACAGTGGTGATGAGGGAGGGAGGGAGGGACTGGGAGGGAATGAGGGTTCGGGGCACGGCTGGGATACAGAATTAATAAAATGTAACTGATAAAAAAAGTGATCAGACTGATTTACAAATTCATAATAGTTTGATAATCTCCCTCATGATAAAAAGTATCACTCTGAAAAAACAAAACACCCTGATCATATCCACGGATGGACATGTCCAACATACCATTCTCTTAGTCAAGCACTTGAATCTGCACAGCTTCAGTTGCCATGATCAGTGGTTCACAACAGAAGAATGTGGTTTTGACATTCAAATACACACAAGTGCTCTATTGTTTGCAATGGATTCAGAACTCACAGATGTACACATAAAATAAAAATTGAAATACTCTAAATAACAAAATAAAGCTAATAGGTGGTAAAGATTTTTATTAAAGAAATAATGCCTAAATTGCATAAATGTAAGTGCTCAGTGTTTTAAGTACACCTTCCTTATATTGCATCATGAATTTAAAGATTCTTTTAAATATAAAGTATTTTCCTTAAAAAAAAATTACAGTTTCAGGAAACAGTCAGTGGGATGGGTGGAGGATGTGAAAAGGAAAGCAGTGGGAGAGAAGGATTAGTGAAAACAAAAATGACACATTTCTATGAAAATGCTGTAATAAAAGCACACCTATAACACTAGCATTCCATGAGGAAGAGACAGGTGGGTCAGTCTACAGACTCCAGAGTCTACAGAGTCCAGGACAACCAAGGCTACACAGAGAAACCCTGTCTGGAAAAAAATATCAACAACAACAACAAAATATCAACAACAACAACAAAAAAAAAAAAAAGAGAGAGAAAAAAAAACTGTGTAATGAAACCCATTATTTAGTATGCTATGTTATTTTTATAAATCACACCTTCAGTTGGGTGTGGTAGTGTATATCTATAATCCTTGAAGCCTGTGACTCGACACCAGGACTTCAAAGCCAGCCTCAGCCACAGCAAGTTACTGAATGTTGGAAATATGCATCGGATACACTGGAGCCTATCTTTTTCTGTGACAGAGTTTCTCTGCATTACAGCCCTGGCTGTCCTGGAACTTACTCTGTAGACCAGACGGGCCTCGAAGTCACAGATCCTCCTGTTTCTTCCTCCTAAATCCTAAGATTAAAGGTGTGATGGAATGTGGCTATAGCTCAGTCTTCAGGAGGTCCTATGTTCAAGCCCTAATACCAAAAATAAAACTACTATCTGATATGTAATTCACCAAGGTGCTTTTGAATGTGTTTGATGTTGGAGACAGTATCTGGGAAAAGAAAAGAACAGTCCATATTCTGGAAGGAGACACTTGGCAGGTGAAATGAGTACTGAGGAAGTTCTAGAGACTGTCCTGCTCGCTGCAAGTGTGAGTTTATAAAGCGGAAAGGCAGGTAAAGTGAGAATCATTCGGAAATCAGTGCAGCAGGGGGAATAAAGGCCTAAGGAAAAGAATATTTACTAGGACTGTAGTATTTAAATAGGAATTACTAAAGAAAGTTAGGCCCTAACGTCCTGACATTAAAGGAAAGAGTTAATTTCTGTTTTGATTTATTTTTTTTTATCTTAAAAAGGAGTTTATTTCCATTTTAATTTATCCCGGAAATACTTACAATCGTTCCTTAAATTACATATTCTTTTTTTTCTTATTAGTTACATTTTGTTAACTCTGTATCCCACTGTATCCCACTCCCTCATTCCCTCCCAATCACACCCTCCTTCCCTCATCTCCTTCCTGCCCCTTTCCATGTCCACTGATGGGGAGGACCTCCTCCCCTTTCATCTGACCCTGTTTTATCAGGAATCTTCAGGACTTGCTGCAAAGTCCTCCTCTGTGGCCTAACAGGACTGCTCCTCCCTTGGGGGGGAGTCAAAGAGCCAACCATTGAGTTCCTGTTAGAAATAGTCCTTGTTCCCCTTACTCTGGGAAAACAATTAGTTACTGAGCTAATACGGGCTACATCCGAGCAGAGGTTCTAGGTTATATCCATACATGGACCTTGGATGAGTGTCAGTCTCAGAAAAGACCCTGTGCCCAGATATGTTTGGTCCTTGTGGAGCTCCTATCCTTTCTACATCATACTAACTCCCCTTCTTTTATATGATTCCCTGTACTCTGCCGAAGATTTGGTTATGAGTCTTAGTATCTGCTTTGAAACACTGCTAGGTAGGTAGAGTCTTTCACATACCTTCTGCAGTAGACTCCTGTCACACGTTCAATGCATATCCCATTTGTCTTTCTAAATGAGGATTGATCATCTTACCCCGTGTCTGCTCTCTTGATTATCTTTTTTAGGTGTATAGATTTCATTATGTTTATCACACCTTCTATGTCTATATAAGCAAGTATATACCATGTTTGTCTTTCTCCTTCTCGGATACTTCACTCAGAATGAAATTTTCTAGATCCCACCATTTACTTGCAAATTGCATGATTTCCTCCTTTTTGGTTGCTGAGTAGGATTCCATTGTGTAAAAATACCACAATTTCTGTATCCATTCCTCCATTGATGGACATCTGGGTTGTTTCCAGGATCTGGCTATTGCAAATAAAGCTGCTATAAACATGGTTGATCAAATGTCATTGTTGAGTACTTGGACAAATTTTGGGTATATACCTAGCAGTGGTATAGCTGGGTCTTGAGGAAGTGCTATTCTTAAATGTCTGAGAAAGCACCAGATAGACTTCCAAAGTGTTTGTACCAGTTTACATTCCCACCAGGAGTGGAGGAGGGTTCCCCTTTCTCCACAACCTCTCCAGCATGTGTTGTCACTTGAGTTTTTGATCTTGGCCATTCTGATGGGTATAAGGGGATATCTCAGGGTCGTTTTGATTTGCATTTCCCTAATGGCTAATGAGGTTGAGCATTTCTATGAGTGTTTTTCTGCCATTCGATATTCCTCTATTGAGAATTGTCTGTTTAGCTCTGTTACCCATTTTTTAATTGGATTACTTGGTTTGTTGGTTCTCAGCTTCTTTAGTTCTTTATATATACTGGATATTAGCCCTCTGTCAGATAAAGTGTTGGTGAAGATTCTTTCCCAATCTGTATACAGTCATTTTGTTTTGATGACAGTGACCTTTGCTTTACAGAAGCTTTTCAGTTTCAAGATGTCCCATTTATTTATTGTTGCTCTTAGAGCCTGTGCTGTTGGTGTTCTGTTCAGGAAGTTGTCTACTGTGTCAATGAGTTCTAGACTGTT
>REGO01001361.1:0-31217 GCA_010120015.1 Rhombomys opimus | reverse complement strand
TTTTTTTTTTTTTTTTTTTTTTTCTCTTTGAAGGGAGACTTTTGGTGACTGCTTCTATTTTCTTGAGTGAAATAGGATTATTCATTCTATTTACCAGATCTTGATTTAATATTGGTAAATGGAGTCTATTAAGAAAAATGCCCATTTCATTTAGATTTTCAAATTTTGTGGCATATAGGCTTTTGTTGTAAACCTAATGATTGTTTTTATTTCCTCAGTGTCTGTCATTATGTTCTCCTCTTTGTTTCTGATTTTGCTGATTTGTATAGTTTCTGCCTTTTAGTTAGTTTGGCTAAGGGCTTGTATTTCTTGTTGATTTTATCAAAGAACCATCTCTTGGTTTTGTTGATTTTTTTTTTTTGAATTGTGATCTTTGTTTTCTAATTCATTGATTTCAGCTCTGATTTTGATTATTTCCAAACATCTACTCCTCTTGGGTGTGTCTCCTTCTTTTTTTCAAAGGCTTTTAGGTGGGCCATTAAATTACTTGTATGAGATATCTCCAATTCTTTCTGGAGGCACTTAGTGCTATAAACATTCCTCTTAGCACTGCTTTCATTGTGTCCCATAAGTTTCGTTAAGTCGTGCCTCCATTTTCATTGAATTTTAAGAAGTTTCTACTTTCTTTTTTCATTTCTACCCTGACACAAGCTGTCATTGAGTAGAGAGTTGTTTATTTTCCATGTATATGTAGGCTTTTTGTTATTTCTATTGTTGTTGTGGTCTAATTTTAGAACATGGTGATCTGATGGGATGCAAGAAATTATTTTGATCTTCTTGTATCTGATGAGGCTTGCTTTTTGCCCATCTTTATGTTCTTTTTTTGAAAAGGTTCCATGAGGTGCTTAAAAGAAGGTATACTCTTTCAGTATGGTGGATCACATTGATGGATTTCCTTATATGGAACCACCCCTGCATACCTGGGATGAAGCCTACTTGGTCATAGTGCATGATATTTTTGATGTATTCTCCTATTCAGTTTGCAAGTATTTTCTTGAGTATTTTTGCATCAATATTCATAAGGGAGATTGGCCTGAAATTCTATTTCTTTGTTGGGTCTTTGTGAGGTTTAGATACCAAGGTGACTGTGGCTTCATAACATGAGTTGGATAGTGTTCCTTCTCTTTCTATTTTGTGGAATAGTTTGAAAAGAATTGGAGTTAGCTCTTCTTTGGAGGTCTGGTAGAATTCTGAGCTGAAATCATCTGGTCCTGGGATTTTTTTGATTGGGAGACTTTTGTTGAGTGCTTCTATATCCTTAGGGAATATAGGACTATTTAATTGATTCACCTGGTCTTGATTCAGCTTTGGTAAGTGGAATCAATCTAGAAAATAATCCTTATTTGTAATATACAGAAGCTGGAAACAACCCAGATCCCCCTCAACTGAAGAATAGATACAGAAATTGTGGTATATCTACACAGTGGAATATTACTCAGCAAGAACAAGAAAATCTTGAAATTTGCGTAAATGGTAGGAACTGGAAAGGATCATCCTGAGTGAGCTATCCCAGAAGCAGAAAGACACACATGGTATATACTCACTCATATAGACATATACTATAGGATAAACCTACTAAAATCTATACATCTAAACAAACTAATCAAGAGGGATGGCCCTGACTAAAATGCTCAATCCCCATCCTGAAAGGAAAAGAGAATGGACATCAGAAGAAGAAAAAAAAAAAAAAACAGGAAACAAGTTAGGAACCTGCCACAGACTGACTCTGAAAGGCTCTGTCCTGCAGACTATCAAAGCAGATGCTGGGACTTATGGCCAACTGTTGGGCAGAGTGCATGGAATCATATGAAAGAAGAGGGAAATAGTAAGATTTGGAGAGGACAGGAACTCCACAAAGAGAGCAACAAAACCAAAAAAATTGAGCACAGAGGTCTTTCCTGAGAGTCATACTCCAAGTACCATCCATGGAGATAACCTAGAACCCCTGCACAGATGTAGCCCATGACAGTTCAGTGTCCAATTGGGTTCCATAGTAATGGGAACAGGGACTGTCTCTGACATGAACTGATTGGCCTGCTCTTTGATCACCTCCCCCTGAGGGGGGAGCAGCCTTACCAGGCTACAGAAGAAGACAATGCAACGAGTCCTGATGAGACCTAAGAGACTAGGATCAGAAGGAAGAAAAAGAAACTCTCCTCTAACAGTGAATTTGGGGAGGGGCATGCGTTGAGAAGGGGGAGGAAGGGAGGGACTGGGAGGGGATGAGAAAAGGAACTAGAGGGGGAAACAAAGTAAATAAAGTGTAAATAAAAATAAAATAAAATAAAAATTTAAAAGAATGAAAAAAAAGAAGGTATACTTTTGTTTAGTTTGGGTGAAAAATCTGTAGACATCTATTAGGTCCATTTGACTTAGGACCACTCTAAGTGCCATTACTTCCCTATTTAGCTTCTGTCTAATGATCTGTCCCTTGTTGAGAGTAGAGTGTTGCATTCTCCTGTTATTAATGTGTTGGGATTGATCTGTCATTTAAGCTTTAATATTTCATTTACAGAAATTTGATGTTCTCCTGGTGGATTCTTCCTTGGATGAGAATGAAGTGTCTCTCATCTTTTTTGATAAATTTTCATTGAAAATCTATTTTATATGATATTAGGATAGCTACTTTAGCTTGTTTTCTGGAACCACTTGCTTGAAAAATCTCTTACCAGCCCTTTACTCTGAGGTAGTGTTTATAGTTGTTGCAGAGGTGTGTTTCTTGGATGCAACAGAATCCTGGATCCTGTTTCTGCAAACATTCTGTTAGTCTGTGTCTTTTTATTGGAGAGTTGAGTCTATTTTATGTTGATAGATATTAGTGACTAATGAATGTTCCTTTTATTATGGAGTTGGTGGTGTTACTGTGTTTCAGTGCTTGTTTTCTTTTATTTTTTTATTGTGACTTTATCTATATCCTGTGTTTTTTTTAGGGTGTAGTTGTTTTTGTTTGATTGGAGTTTTCCTTCTAGTAACTTCTGTAGGACTGGATTGCTGTGTAGATATTGTTTAAGTTTAGTTTTGTCATGAGGTATTTTGTTTTCTCCATCTATATTCATTGAAAGCACTTCTGGGTATAGTAGTTTGGGTTACCATCTGTGGCATTAGATTCTGCATGACATCTGCCGTGGCCCTTCTGGCTTTCATAGTGTCTGTCGAGAAGTCTAGCATGATGCTCATAGGTCCTCATTTATAAGTTACTTGGCCTTTCTCTTTCTGCTTTTAATATTTTTTCTTTGTTCTGTAGATTTAGTGTTTTGACTCTCATGTGACATCAGGAGTTCTTTTCTGGTCTAGTCTATTTGGTGTTCTGTAAACCTCTTTAATGTATATTAACACCTGTTTTTTAAGTTGTGAAAATTTTCTTCTATGGTTTTCTTGGAAATATTTTCTGGACCTTGGAGCCTGGAATCTTCTTTTTCATCTATTCCAATTGTTCTTAGATTTCCTGTTTTCATGACATCCTTGATTTATTGGATGTTATGTGTTTGAAACTTTTCCTATTTTACTTTTATTTTGTTAGATGTATCTATTTATGTAATTGTATCTTCAACCCATGAGAGTCTCTCTTCCATATCTTTTACTCTGTTATGCCTAACTTTGTTGTTCTTGATCTTTTCTCTAAGTTCTCCAGCTCCTTTGTTTTCTCTGTTTGTGTTTTCGCTATTGATTTTAATTCTGTTTTTATGTCTTTCACTATTTTCTTCATTTGTTTGAATGTGGATTCCTGTCTTTACATGATGGTCTCTAATTTTTCTTTGTTTTCTCTCTATATGCTACTACTTGTGCCTCTACTTGTGCCTGTATTTGTTTGGCTGTAGATGTCTGTATTTCTTTGAGAGATTTGTTCCTTTCCTCTTTTGTGCCTCTAATATCTGGATAAGCCTAAACTGAGATCATTTTATGTGTTTCCAATGAATTAGTATGCCCAGTGATTTTATGGGTTGCTGGATCTGTCCTTACACTGACTTGTAGCCATCTGCTTATCCATAAAATTCTCTGTTTGTTCCTGGAGTCTGTAATTCAGACTGGGTCTGGCTTTCTCTGGTGTTTGGAGTATTCTTCAGGAAGATGAGAGAAGTCCACTGTTTTGAGAGTGGATATTGGTTTTTCAGCTGTAGCTAATTGTGGAAGGTCGCAAGTGCAGTTGAACAAGTTGGGTGAGCAAGCATGGGCATGTGTGTGGAAGTGTGCCTTGAAGGACAGGGTGCTAGTGGTTATAGATGCCTGGAAAGTTGGGCTTAAGTGCAGAGGTGGGTGCAGGTCCTGGTGCTGTTCACAGGCACAATGTGCATGTTTAGTTGCAGCCTAAAGGCTTGTCATTCTGTCCTCCTGGTGTTCAGATCTGTCTCGGGTCCAGGAATTGTTTGCCTGGACAACACTGGCAGACCCACAGAACAGGAGGTTCGGTGTTGAAAAAGATGTCCCAAAAATTCCTATGTTGCCCACAGTGGGGGTGTGGGTAGGAGGGAATCTGTGGGAGGGATCCTATGTCTGACTGCTAGATTATAGGGACCCTGGATCTGGGGCTTTACATGCACTCACTTGAACGCACACTCACTTGGTAGCAGGCCTAATTGGAAAGCCCAGGGATTCCTCCTGTTTTCCACTCTCAGATTCAAGCCTGCAGGGGCAAATGAGAGTGTAGGAGATCTGTCAGTTCAGTGGTGTCCACTGTTTGTCTGCTGTGCAGGGAGCCCTTACTTGGAGTAGCCAGTTTTGTTGTCTCAGTCACAGAGTACTGAGGCTTTTGTTAGAGCTATCTGCCACTCTGCCACTGCTGCAGACCTGGAAGGCTGGTTGAGCCACCTTCTGGGAGCCCTGGGTGGCCTGTATAGCAGACTGTACCACTGCAGAACTGAGAGACCAGTAGAGTCACCCTCTGGGAGGTCCTGGGAAGCCTGTACAGCAGCTTGCAGACCTGGGAGACCAGAACAGCTGCCTGCTGGCAGACCAGTATACCTGCTGCAGGCTGTGGAGAGCTGCTTCTTTGCCAAGCTGCTTTGTTATTCATGTTTTCATCCTGACATTCACTTTGAGACAGAGGAAAGAGGAAGTTTCAACAAGTTCCTTAAAACTGTTCCAAGTTCCTTAAAGTTTCTCTGTGTGACCTTGGACCATCTCTGTTCTAGAGAAGTCTTTTTAGAAAAGGACCATATCAACTATAGGGAAGTAGTTTTATCAAAGAATTTTGGTGGTTCCATGAACTACTTTTTGTATTGTTGTGACTTGTTTTTGCTTTGCCTATAAAAAATGAATTGTGGAATAAACCCATGCTGCATTCTTACTGGCAGTTACCTTGAGCCAATCCCGTGTGTAGTGTGATTTGTTTTAATTACTCTAATCCTCATTTCCCACTCAGGTACTGTTTCACTCTGCCAGTGGGCTCAGGCAACAGGGTGCAACAGAACTGGGAAGCACACCGCTCCTGTCTCAGTTCCTGAGCTTGGAGGCTCTTGCTTGGGGCAATAACTGCAGCCCCCACCGAACAGGAGGCCAATGTTTGGAGCAACTTGGTGCAATCACTTGCAGCTTCCACCAAGAAGGTAGGCTCCTGTTTGGAGCAGCAGGCACTGAGGGTCACCTCCACCAAGGAGGGAGACCTATGTTTGGGGCAAGGGAAAGTGCAGGGGATGTTGAATATCCCCCACTCTCAGACACTCGAGATGTCTGCACATGACCTGAACCCAAAAGATCTCCACTCATAAGTTGTCCACTCTCATCCAGGAATCCTCAAAGTCAATGTTCTAGCTTCAGGTGACCCTCTACTAACCAATTTCAGAGTTTCAGATCCTCTTCCCCTCAGATATGGTGCATGCTGGTCACTACCATCTTGGATCCTCCAAACATCTACTTTCTTTTTTTAATTTTTTAATGTATTTTATTTTTAATTTTATTAATAACAGTTTATTCACTTTGTATCCAACCTGTATCTCCCTCTCTCAGCCCCTCCAAATCTCACCTTCCTTCCCTCCTCTCCCTCCATACCTTCTCTAAGTCCACTGACAGTGGAGGTCCTCCTCCGCTTCCATCTGACTCTAGTCTATTAGGTCTCATCAGGAGTGGCTGCATTGTCTTCCTCTGTGGCCTTTAAGGCTGTCCTCTCCATAAGGGGGAGGTGATCAAATAGCAGACCAATCAGTTTATGTCAGAGACAGTTCCTTTTCCCATTACTAAAGAACCCCCTTGGACACTGGGCTGCCATGGGCTACATCTGTGCAAGGGTTCTAGGTTATCTCCATGCTTGGTACTTGGTTGGAGAATCAGTCTCTGTGAGACTCCTGTGTCTAGATTTTTGGTTCTGTTGGTCTCCTTGTGGAGCTCCTGTCCCCTCCAAGTATTTCTATCTCACCCTTCTTTCATAAGATTCCCTGTACTCATTATTTTCTATCAATCATTTTTATACTGGGTCTGAGGTCAGGGCCTTGCCTATTTTATACTTTGGGTAATCACTCTACTGCCTACATTCATTCCCAACCACCAATTTATTATACTTTTCAGAAACATTGCAGACATCCCTTCTTTTTTTTTTCTTTTTGTTCTGTCTTTTTTTGTTTGTTTTGATTTTTTTTTTGATTTGACAAAATATCAACAGAAGCTACTGAAACAAGGGAGTTTCTCTTTTGGCTCATTGAAGCTATATCTTCTTTTTCTAGTCCATTCACATTTTTTAATTAAAATATCACATATGAGTTTTTTACAGTTTTCTTTTTTTTGTTTTTCTTTTTTTTCTTTATTAATTACACTTTATTCACTTTGTATCCCCCCTGTGGCTCTCTCCCTCCTCCAGTCTCAACCCCTCCCTTCCTCCACCCTCTGCATGCATGCCCCTCCCCAAGTCCATTTATAGGGAAGGGCTTTTTTTCCTTCCTTCTGATCCTAGTCAATTAGGTTTCATCAGGAGTGGCTGATTTGTCTTCTTCTATGGCCTGGTAATGCTGCTTCCCCCTCAGGGGGGAGGTAATCAAAGAGCAGGCCAATAAGTTCATTTCAGAGACAGTCCCCTTTCCTATTACAATGGAACCCACTTGGATACTGAACTGCCATGGGCTACATCTGTGCAGGGGTCTTAGGTTATCTCCATGCATAGTCCTTGGTTGGAATATCAGTCTCAGGAAAGACCCCTGTGATCAGATTTTTTGGTTTTGTTGCTCTCTTTGTGGAGTTCCTTTCCTCTCCAGATCTTACTGTTTCCCACTTCTTTCCTAAGATTCCCTGCACCCTCCAAACATCTACTTTCAAAGGTCAGAGATCCATAAGGAAGAGGAGATGGAAAAAAGTGTAGGACAACAGTGTCTTTCAGAAAACACAGGGATCATCTACACATGAACTCACAGAGACTGTGTGAGAGTGCTTAAGAAATGCACAAATTTAAGCCTTATGGGGCCTCAGCACTGAGAAGAGAAAGTGGATACTGGTTTCCACCCATAAACCAGACGCTATTTGTAGTTCATACCAATTGGCAAAGGCATAATCAATTTACTCTAATAGAGTGGCACTGTTTATAGCAACCACACTCTAGGGCCAGCTCAATCCCCAAGAGTAGTTGACTAATACAAAAAAAAGTATGTGTTTTGAAAAACTTTTTGTTTTATATTTTATGACAATTTTTTCCATGGTAAATTTTTTTTTATCACAGTTTATGAAAAATCAAAGAGAAGAACAGAGCAACAATATGAAATATGAGGCCATGTAGAAGTGTGTTTTGCTATTTTACTATTTAAAAAAAGTCTTGGAACATAAGAAATTGAATTGACATCAAATTAATTAATTGACATCAAATAAATTAATCATCTAATCCACATTAATCCTAATGCGATGGCTGCTAATGTGGGACCCAGAGAATTTATTCATGTTTTTGACAATTTTTATGTTATTGAGTTTCTGTTTGAGAGAGAGAGAAAGAACATGAAGTTCTTTGTGGAGGATCTGGGAGAAGGTCATGGGGAGAAACATCATTAAATATATATTGTATAAAATTAAATAAGGAATAAAATAAGTAAAAGTAGAAAACATAACTCAATATATTATAGGAGCTCAAAGTTTATCTGCTAACACTTTGCATGATCGCTTAATACACTGGTGGGAACAGTAATATTCTTTCACTATCCATTTGTTTTTTTCATTAATAAGATTATTATTTCCTGTTTTCTACTAACCTCTTCATTATCTACTTGTATTTCTTGTTTTTCGTTCTCTCTAAAGCTTCTAACCATCATACCTTGGTTTTTACCTTATTCTCAGGTGAGATAAAGGTTGCCTTGATATTCTTGTGGACTAAGCAGAGTTCAAAGTTAAATTTATAATATTATTAAGGTGTCTCATCTGCAAAATAATGGTAACTTCAGGGAATAATTTCTTTTAAAATATTGATATGTTATTTCATTATGTGGTTAAAATTCCCTCTGGGATACAAAACAATTTGATTTACCTAGTACTATATGGAAAAACTTTCTTCCAAATGCAATGGAGAGACAATGGTGTTAACTTGCTGAGCCTTATTACTGGTAAGTGGCAGATTTTTGCTTTTGAGTTCAGGTCATTATTAATGGTTAATTTAGCATATCTTAGTACATCTACTCTCCTAAATATGCATTATTTTGACATCCTACGAGCAAGGTATAGAAATATATAACTCAACACTTTTATTTATTTGTTCTCATTATTGTAAAATTGTTTCATATTTTATCCTGTTTTTTTAAATAAATAAATAAATAAACAAATAAAATAAATAAAAAATTTAGACTTCTCCCCCCAAACAGGATGAGAAGTCACATACAAATTTTGAACTTATTTCAACATACACATTTTACTTATGTACAACCATATATATTATTACAAAATATATCTTATCTGTATCGGTGACAAATGGTTTGGACAAAGAATGAGATAATCTGCAATGAATGTATGAGGATCTTAGCATATAACATTGCTATCACCAAAGGACTGAAGCTAAGATTTTCTTCAGATCATTCTACTATAGAACTTTGATAATAAGTGAGCTAAGGGAGGTGGAAGATGTGCATGTGTGTGCATATGATCTATGTGTGTGTATGTATGTGTGTGAGTGTTGTGTAACAGTTTCCTCCAAGAATGAAACATTCCATCCAGCAGAGAAGGTCCTTAAAACAAGAGATAAATAACTGAAAACAGCCTTAACTCTCACAAGATTCACTAGGCCCTTCTATTCCAGAGGGAACATAAAAGTTTGGAGACACTTTCGGACAAGGTAAGCTGCAAAGAAAACTCTGAGACTAGCCAAGCTGCCTGGAAGGGGTTTAAATCAACAGATTCCCTTAGAAAGGACACTCTACAACCTGTTGAGCTGCCTTCAGGATGTGCAGTCTGCTCTAGGTTCCCAAATCTGTGAGCTGTCACCTGGCATGGAGTAGGTACTGGTGATGCAGCTGTCTTTGAGTCATTTCTACTCCTGTAAGTAACCCCTCACTCACAATCTTGTAAGTAGTGTTCATAAATTTCATTGGTTTATCAAATTGGACTTTGGTGGCATTTGCTTTGGTGGTATTTGGTGATAGCATCCTTATTTAGGGTGAGTCTATGTGTGTGTTACATCTCCCTCAGAATTATTGTCACACAGGAATGTGCATGTATGTTTGTCTACATATGCACATAAGAAGAGAAAGGTTGATTTCTAGCATTTCTTTATCACTTTCCACCTTATTTTATTCTCTTTTAATATTATCATCATCATTTATTACAATGTATTCAATTTGTACCCTGGCTGTAGCCCCTCCCTCATCTTCTCCCAATCCCAACCTCTCTCCCTCTTCTAGTCATGTGCAGTACATGGCCATAGTGGCATAGTGAGACCAGGCACTTGCTGGTGGAATGGCTGTCCTTGTCAGTTCAAAACTCTCTGCTTGCATGAGGCATGGCTAATCAGAAGTATGCACAAGAGATAACCCTCCTCTGTAAGCCAGCATCTCACAGCAGGTATTACATGGGAGATTTAGAGCTTCACCCTTGGGTCCTGAGGTAGCAGCACACTCTAAAGCCATCCGTGTGTGCACAAGGCCCCCAGAAATGGCTTACCTAACAACAATAATTTAGAAGCAGGCTTTGTCTGTGTCTGAAGTGGCAGTATCAGCTTCTAGCATGAGTGTTTGTTTCCCCAAGCCGATTTTGGTGCAGCATGAGTGTCTGCCATGTCTCCAGTACAAGACACTGAGTCTGAGCAACCCTGAGCAGAGGGACAGCTATATGCTGTAAGGGCAAGGTAGTTGAGAGAAAGTGTAGGTTTCAAGGCATATATGGTTGGGTGATTGTAAGAAGTAGGGCAGAAAAAAATCTGTTGCAGGCATCAAGCTCTGATTAAAGGAGTCGTGGCATGTACAGATCAAGTGCTAACAGGAGAGCCCTTTCCAGCCAGTTACACCAATATTAGGATCAATGAAATGATGATGCGAACAGCAGATTTTATATGAAAGAGGTTTATTACATGGAGATGAAGAGAGAGAGAAGGAGAGAGTGAGGCATGAAGGGGGAAGTGAGGTAGGCGCTCCATCACAGAAAGGGAGAAGGGCAAGAAGGTAAGAGGGCAAGAGAAAAGAGGGCAAGAGAGCAACAAAGTGGCAGGTTGATTCTTTTAAGGAGAAATGTAACCACCTCTACAAGGTGTGGCTACCTGGTGGGCAACACATGATGACATTATAGGTTGCTAAGCAACCTAGAAACAGGGTGTCTAAATATTAATATAGACAGTATGTGATTTTCTGCTTCTGGGATACCTCACTCAAGATGATCTTTTCTAGTTCCCACCATTTTCCTGCAAAATTTAAGATTTCCTTGTTATTAAAAGCTGAGTATTATTCCATTGTGTAAATGTATGATGATTTCTGTATCCATTTCGTCTTTGAGGGACATTTAGGTTGTTTCCAGCTTCTGCATATTATGAATAGATCTGCTATGAACATAGTTGAGCAAATATCCTTGTTGTATAGTTGAACATATTTTGGATATGTGCCTAGGAGTAGTAAAGCTGAATCTTGAGGTAGCACTATTATTAATTTCCTGAGATTGATTTCCTAAGAGGTTGTACAAGTTTATATTCCCACCTTCAATGGAAAAGAGGTTTTCTCGTTCTACACATCCTCTCCAGCATGTGTTGTCACTTGAGTTTTTTAATCTTTGCCATTCTGATGGGGGTAAGGTGAAATCTCAGGGTCATTTTGATTTGTATCTCCCTGATGACTAAGGACATTGAACACTTCTTTAAGTGTTTTTCTGCCATTCGATACTCCTCTTTAGAGAATTTTCTGTTTAGCTTTGTACCCCATTTTTAATTGGATTACTTGGTCTGTTGGTGTTTATCTTCTTGAGTCCTTTATATATTCTGGATATTAACCCCTGACAGATATAGGGTTGGTGAAGAAACTTTCCCAGACTGGAGGTTGTCACTTTGTTTTGCTGACATTGTGCTTTGCTTACAGAAGCTTTTCAGTTTCATGAGGTCCCATTATTTGATTGTTGATCTTAGAGCATGTGCTGCTGGTGTTCTCTTCAGAAGTTGTCTCTTGTGCCAATGAGGTCAAGGCTCTTCCCCATTTTTCCTTCCAACCAGTTAAGTGTGTCTGGGTTTATATTGAGGTCTTTGATCCACTTGGACTTTAGTCTTTAGTTTTGTGTAGGTTGACAAATATGGATATATGTGCATTTTTCTACATGTAAATATCCGGTTATACTAGCACCTTTTGTTGAAGGTTCTGTGTTTTTCCCTTGTATTCTTTTGGCTACTTTGTCAAAATCATGTGTCCATAGGTGTGTGCGTTTATTTCAGAGTCTTGATTCCATTGTTCCCTGGGACTGTTTCTCTGCCAGTACCTTGCAGATTTTATTACTATTGATCTATAGTACAGCTTGAGATCAGGGATGGAGTTATGTCCAGAAGATCTGATAATTTCCAGGATTGTTATAGAATTTCTGTTGTTCTGGTTTGTTTTTTTTTTCCATATGAAATTGCGATTTTTTTTTCTTTCAAGGTCTATGTTGATATTTTGATGGACATTGCTTTGAATCTGTAGAATGCTTTTGGTAGGATGGCCATTTTCACTATGTTAATCCCAGCAATCCATGAGCATGGGAGGAAGATCTTTCCATGTTCTGATGTCTTCTTCAATTTCTTTCTTCAAAGACTTGAAGTTTTGTTTTTCGTTTTTTGTTTTTCCCCTACAGTTATTTTTCTTGCATGTATAGAGTCACAACAAGGTACTTTATGTTTTTTTGTGGCTATTGTTAAGGGTGTTGTTTCTCTAATTTCTTTCTCAAGCAGTTTGTCTTTTCTACACAGGAGGGCTTCTGATTTTTTTTTTTTTTGAGGTAATTTTGTATATACCTGTTTTGCTGAAGGCATTTATCACCTGAAGAAGTTCTCTGTTAAAGATTTTGGGGTCACTTATTTATAATATCATATCATCTGCGAATAAGTGATACTTTGACTTCTTCCTTTCAAATTTGTATTCCGTTCATCTCCTTTTGTTGTCTTAATGCTCTAACTAGGACTTCAAGTACTATGTTGAAGATATACAGAGAGAGTGGATAGCCTTGCCTTGTCCCTGATTTCAGCAGCATCATTTAAGTTTCTCACTATTTAAGTTTCCCTTTAGTTTGATGTTGGCTACAGGCTTGCTGCATATTGCCTTTACTATGTTTAGGTATGTGCCTGATATCCCTGATCTCTCCAAAACTTTAAACATGAATGGGTGTTGAATTTAATCAAATGTTTTACAACATCTAAGGAGATGATCGTGTTTTTATTTTCCTTTTTTTTTTTTTTATTGTGGTGGATTACATTGATGGTTTTCCATGTATTGAACTACCCCCGCATGTCGTGGATGAAGCCTACTTAGTCATACTGGATGTGTTCTTGGATTCAGTTAGTTGGTATTTAATTCAGTATTTTGTGTCAATGTTCATATGAGAGATAGATCTGAAATTCTTTATTTGGTCTTTGAGTGGTTTAGATATCAAGATAATTGTGGCCTCCTAGAATGAGTTTGGTAATGTTCCTTCTGTTTCTCTTTTGTGGAATAGTTTAAAGAGTATTGGCAACAGTTCTTCTTTAATGGTCTGGCAGAATTAATTCTGCACTAAAACTATTTGTCCCTGGGCATTTCTTGGTTGAGAGAGTTTTGATGGCTGCTTCTATTTCCTTTGGGGTTATAGGGCTGTTTAAACAGTTTCCCTCCTCTTTATTTAACGATGGTGGTGAAATCTATCAAGAAAGTTGTCCATTACATTAACATTTTCAAATTTTATGGCATATTGGCTTTTGAAGTAAGATATAAGATTCTTGGAATTTCCTCAGTGTCTGTCCCTATTTTCTTTTCTGATTTTGCTGATTTGGATAGTTTTCCTCTGCCTTTTATTTAGTTTAGCTAAAGTTTTGTCTATCTTGTTGATTTTCTCTAAGAATCAGCTCTAGATTTCATTGACTCTTTGAATTGTTTAATTTGTTTCTAATTTATTGAATTCAGCCATGAGTTTGATTATTTCCAACCATTTAGTCCACTTGGGTGTGTACTAGGTCTATTTGATTTAGGACCTCTATAAGTGTCATTATTTCCCTATTTAGCTTCAGTGTAGATGACCTGCCCTTTGTCAGAGTGGAGTATTGAAGTCTCCCACTATTAAGTTTTTAGGAATGATGTGTGATTTGAGTTTTAAAATATTTCATTTGCAAATGTAAGTACTCTTATGTATGGGGCATAGATGTTCCGGGTTGTGATGTCCTCACTGTGGATTTTTCCTTTAATGAGAAAGAAGTGCCCCTTTCTCTCTTTTTTTTTTTTATTAATTTTTGCTGAAAGTGTATTTTATTCGATATTGGGATAGCTACTCCAGCTTGTTTTCTGGGTCCTTTTGCTTGAAAACCATTTTTCCAGCCCTTTACTTTGAGGTAGTCTTTATGTTTGTTGCAGAGGTGTGTTTCTTGAATGCAGCTGAATATTTGATCCTGTTTCCACAACCATTCAGTTGATTTGTGTCTTTTTATTGGAGATTTGAGTCTGTTGATGTTGCTCGATAATAGTGATCAATGAATGTTATTTCCTTTTATTGTGGATTTGGTGGTGTTACTGTGTTTCAAAGCTTACTGTCTTTAATTTTTTGTTGTTAAGTTATCTATGTCCTGTGTTTTCTTGGGTGTAGTTGATTTCATTAGATAGGAGTTTTCCTTTTAGTATCTTCAGTAGTGCTGGGTTGTTGTGTAGATAATATTTTAATTTAGTTTTATCAAGGGATATTTTGTTTTCTCCATCTATATTGATTAAAACCTTTGCTCAATAAAGTAGTCTGGTTTGACGTCTGTGTTGTCTTAGAGTCTGCATGACATCTTCCCAGGTTCTTCTGACTTTCACAGTTTTTGTTGAGAATTCTGGTGTGATTCTGATAGGTCTACCTTTATTTGTTACTTGGCCTTTTCCACTTGCTGCTTTTAATATTTTTTTTTTCTTCTGTAGGTTTAGTGTTTTGACTATTATGTGAACTGAGGATTTTCTTTTCTGGTCTAGTCTATTTGGTGCTCTGTGGTCCTCTTATATGTTAATGAACATCTTCCTTTAAGTTAGGAATTATTTTTTTCTATGATTTTCTTGGAACTATTTTCTGGACCATGGAGTCTGGAATCTTCTTTATCATCTATTCCTATTATTTTTAGATTTCGTCTTTTCATGGCATTCTTGATTTTTTGAATGTTTTGTGCTTGAGATTTTTCCGATTTTACTTTTTCTTTGAGAAATGTATCAATTTCTGCAATTGTATCTTTAGCACCTGAGATTCTCTTTTCCCTCTTTGTTGGTGATGCTTAACTTTGTGGTTTCTGATCTTTTCTCTAAGTTCTCCAGCTCCAGGGTTTTCTCTGTTTGTGTTTTCTTTATTGATTCTAATTCTGTTTTCATGTCTTGCACCATTTCCTTCATCTGTTTAAATGTGGATTTTTGTCTTTCCACGGTGGCCTATATATTTTTGTTCATTTCCTCTCTATATATCACTACTTGTGCTTATACATGAGCCTCTATTTTTTTGACTGTATTTTCCTGTATTTATTTGAGAGCTTTGTTCATTTCCTCTTTATGTGCTTCCAATAACTGGATAAGCATAGCTTTAAAATCATTTTCCTGTGTTTCTGGTGAATTAAAATATCCATTGATTTTGTTGTTTGCTGGTGAGGCCTTGATGTCCTTTTTTTGTTGTATATGTTCTTATGCCTACCTCTAGTCATCTGCTTCCCTGTAAATTTCACTGATTGTTCCTGGAGTCTGTATTTCAGACTAGGTCCATCTGTCTCTGGCATCTGGAGTACTCTTCAGGAAGATGAGAGAGGCCCATGAGATTCAGAGTGGATGTTGATGTTTCAGATTTAGCTAAGGGAGGAAGTTTGCAGGTTCATGTGTGCAAGCACCAGAGTGTTTGTGGAATTGTGCCTTGAATTATAGTGTGTAGATGCCTGAAAAGGTAGAGTTTAAGTGCAGGAGGTATTGTTGGCATTGTTGTTGGCCTAATGCACATGTGCAAATGCCCTGAATATCTCAGTGGCCTACAGGCCTGTTTCACTAACCTCCTGATATTCATATCTGTGTGGGCTCCAGGAATTGTTTGCCTGGACTCAACTGATAGACCCATAGAACAGGGGCTTCAATGTTGAGAACACTGTCCCAAGGATTCTTATCTTGCCCACAGTGGGGGTGTTGGTGGGATGGTTCCGAGGTCTGGCTGCTAGCATAGAAATACCTTGGATCTGGGTCTTTGCAAGCACTTACTTGAAAGTGCACTCACTGGCTTACAGGTCTAATCAGAAAGCAGAGGAAATCCCTTTGTTTTCTACACAAAGATTTGTGCCCGCAGAGGCAAATGAGTGTAGGAGATTCATCAGCTCAGTGGTGTCCAATGTTTGATGCAAGGCAGGGAGGCAAGTACTTGGGGCAGCTGCCTCTGCTGTCTCAATCACATAGCACGGAAGCTCTTGCTTGGGCTAGCCACTGCACCTCCACCGCTGTAGCCCTGGGAGGTATACCTGTGCCATTTCAGTCACCTAACACAGAGACTAGTGCTTGGGACAACCATTGCTGCCTCAGCTGAGCAGAGAGGCCAGTGCTTGGTGGAGAGGCCACTGCCAACTACCTCTTCTGAGCATGGAGACCCTTGCTTGGGGCAAGCAGAAGTACAGGGGGTTGAACATTCACTGCTCTCAGTTCCAGGACACTGGTGACACAGATCCAAACTGTCCTTGTTCATTTTTGTCTCCTCTCACCCAGGATGCCTCAAAGTCGATGTTCTGGCTGCAGCTGTCCCTCCAATCACCCATTTCAGAGTTTCAGATCCTTTACCCCTCAGATATGGTGATAGCTGGTCGCTGTCATATTAGACCCCCTTGGAGTTATTCTTTGAATCTTAAATATGACTGATAATCAAAAGTATAATATGTGAGACATTTTGTCTTTTCTTAAATTGGAGTGACTCCATGGATTTCCTCTTTATTCATAAGCTCCCCAAATAATACATCCACTCATTTTTTAAAAATAAACAATATAAATCTGCTTTAAAATCTGTACTCAAATCCAAGTTTCTTCTGAATTTTACTACCACTACAATTTCATTTATGAATGTCTTACTTCCTATTGGTTGTTTCTGTGTTGGATATCATGGGTTCTCAAGTTTTCTGTTTCTTGCCATCTTAGCAAGCTGCTTTCTCATTCCTGACTACTCTTGTGTATCACATCAGATAGTGAGGGAGGTCAACTTGATTTTAACATAAGTGAACTCTTTTTGTTGTTTTTTGTGTTTTAGTGTACATATATTGTTTTTAATTTTTTTAATTTTAATTTTTATTGATTACACTTTAATCACTTTGTATCCCCCATAAACCCTTCCCAATCCCACCTTCCCTCCTCCTTCTCCAAGCATGCCCCTTCCCAAGTCCACTGATAGGGGAGGTCTTCCTCACTTTCCTTCTGATCCTAGTCTATCAGGTCTCATCAGGAGTGGCTGCATTGTCTTCCTCTGTGGCCTGGTAATGCTGCTCCCCCATCAGGGTGAGGTGATCAAAGAGCATATCAGTCAGTTCATGTCAGATGCAGTCCTTGTTCCCATTACTATGGAACCCACTTGAACACTGAAATGCCATGGGCTAAATCAATGCAGGGGTTCTAGGTTATCTCCATGGATGCTACTTTGTTGGAGTATGAGTCTCCGGAAAGACCTCTCTGATTAGATATTTCGGTTCTCTTGCTCTCCTTGTGGAGCTCCTGTCCTCTCCAAATCTTACAATTTCCTGCTTTTTTCATAAGATTCCATGCACGCTGCTCAACAGTTGTCCATAAGTCTCAGCATCTGGTTTGATAGTCTGCAGGGCAGAGATTTTCAAAGGCCCTCTGTGGCAGGCTCCTAACTTGTTTCCTGTTTTCTACTTCTTCTAATGTCCATCCTCTTTGCCTTTCTGGATGGGGATTGAGCATTTTAAACAGAGTCCTCCCTCTTGATTAGTTTCTTTAGATGTATAGATTTTAGTAAGTTTATTTTATATTATATATCTATATGAGTGAGTATAGACCGTGTGTGTCTTTCTGCTTCTGGGATAGCTCACTCAGGATGATCTTTTCCAGTTCCTATGATTTACCTGCAAATTTCACTATTTCCTTGTTTTTTTTTTTTTTATTGCTGAGTAATATTCTATGTAGATGTACCTCACTTTCTGTATCCATTCTTCAGTTGAGGGGCATCTGGGCTGTTTCCACCTTCTGGTTATTACAAATAAAGCTGCGACAAACATGGTTGAGCAAATGTCCTTAATGTGTACTTGAGCCTCTTTTGGATATATGCCTAGAAGTAGTATAGCTGGATCTTGAGGAAGCACTTTTCCTAGCTGTCTGAGAAAGCACCAAATTGTTTTCCAGAGTGGTTGAACAAATTTATATTCCCATCAGCAGTGGAGGAGAGTTCCCTTTTCTCCTTATGTCTCCAGCATGTGTTGCCACTTGAGTTTTTGATTTTGGCCATTCTGATGGGTGGAAAGTGAAAGCTCAGGGTCGTTTTGATTTGCATTTCCCTGATGACTAATGATGTTGACCTTTTCTTTAAGTGTTTCTCTGCCATTCAATATCCCTCTATCGAGAATTCTCTGTTTAGCTCTGTTCCTCATTTTTTAATTGGCTTACTTGATTTGTTGCTTTTCAACTTCTTTAATTCTTTATATATACTGGATATTAGTCTGCTGTCGGATAGAGGGTTAGTGAAGATTCATTCCCAATCTGTAGGCATTCATTATGTTTGGGTGACAGTGTCCTTTGCTTTACAGAAGCTTTTCAGTTTCATGAGGTCCCATTTATTGATTGTTGCTCTTAGAGCCTGTGTTGTTGGTGTTCTATTCAGGAAGTTGTCTCCTGTGCCAATGAGTTCTAGGATCTTCCCCAAGTTTTCTTCTAACTGATTTAATGTGTCTGGTTTTACGTTGTGGTCTTTGAACCACTGGGACTTTAGTTTTGTGCAGGGTGATAAGTATGGATCTATTTCCTTTTTTTCTACATGTAGACATCCAGTTAGACCAGCACTATTTGTTGAAGATGCTATCTTTTTTCCATTGTATGGTTTTGGCATCTTTGTGAAAAAAATCAGGTATCCATAAGTGTGTGAGTTTATTTCTGGGACTTCTATTCAGTTCTATTGATCCACCATTCAGTTTTTATGCCAGTATCATGAATGTTTTATTACTGTTGCTCTATAGTACAGTTTGAGGTCAGGAACGGTGATACCTCCAGAAGATCTTTTATTGTACATTGTTTTAACAATTCTGGGTTTCTTGTTATTCCATATGAAGTTGAGAATTTTTCTTTCCAGGTCTGTAAAGAATTGTGTTGGTAATTTGATGGGAATTACATTGAATTTGTAGGTTGTTTTGGTAACATGTTCATTTTCACTATGTTAATCCTGCCAAGCCATGAGCATGGGAGATCTTTCCATCTTCTGATATCTTCTAATTCTTTCTTCAGAGACTTGAAATTTTTTTCATATAAGTCTTTGACTTGCTTGGTTAGGGTCACACCAAGGTACTTTATTTCTTTTGTGGCTAATTTCTTTCTCAGCCCTTTTGTCTTTTCTGTACAGGTGGGCTACTGATTCTTTTTACGTTAATTTTGTATCAGCCACTTTCCTGAAGGTGTTTATCAGCTGTAGGAGTTCCCTGGTAGAATTTTTGGTGTCATTCAGGTATACTACCTTATCATTTGCAAATAGTAATACTTTGACTTCTTCCTTTCAAATTTCTATCCCCTTGATCTCCTTCAATTGTCTTATTGCAATAGCAAGGTCTTCCAGAACTATGTTGAAGAGATATAGAGAGAGTGGGCAGCCTTGCCTTGTCCCTGATTTCAGTAGGATTGCCTTAAGTTTCTCTCTGTTTAGTTTGATGTTGGCTATAGGCTTGCTGTATGTTGCCCTCACTCTGTTGAGATATTTGCCTTGTATCCCTGATCTCTCCAATATTTTAAACATGAATGGATGTTGGAATTTGTCAAATGTTTTTTCAGCATCTAAGGAGATTATCATGTGTTTTTTTCTTTCAATTTGTTAATATGGTGGTTTATATTGATGGATTTCCGTTTAATGAAGCACACATGCATACCTGTGTTGAAGCCTACTTCTTCACAGTGGATGATATCTTTGATGTGTTCATGTTTTTGGTTTGCAAGTATTTTGTTCAGTATTTTTGCAGCAATGTTCATAAGGGAGATTGGCTTGAAATTCTCTTTTCTTTTTGGGTCTTTGTGTGGTTTAGGTACCAAGGTGACTGTGGATTCATATCATGAGTTTGGTAGTGTTCCTTCTCTTTCTATTTTGTGGAAATGTTTGAAGATAACTGGAGTTAGCTCTTCTTTGAAGGTCTGGTAGAATTCTGCACTGAAATGATCTGGTCCTGGGATTTTTTTCAAATGGGAGATTTTTGATGAGTGCTTCTATATCCTGAAGGAATACAGGACTATTTGATTGATTCACCTGGTCTTGATTCAGCTTTGGTAAGTGGAATTGATCAAGGAAATTGTTCATTTCATTTACATTTTCAAATGTTGTGGCATAAAGATTTTTGAAGTAAGTCCTAACGATTGTTTTTATTTCCTCAGTATCTGTAGTTATATCTCCCATTTCATTTCTGATTTTGTTGATTTGGATGGTGTCTCTCTGCCTTTTAGTTAGTTTTCCTAAGAGTTTGTCTATAGTGTTGATTTTCTGAAAGAACCAGCTCTTGCTTTCATTGATTCTTGCAATTGTTTTATTTGTTTCTAATTTATTGATTTCAGCTCTGAGTTTGATTGTTTCCATCCATCTACTCCTTTTTGGTGTGTCTGCTTCTTCTTTTTCTAGGGCTTTTAGATCAGCGATAAAGTTGCTTGAATGAGACATCCTGAACTTCTTCTTGAAGGCATTTAGTGCTATGAACTTTCCTCTTAGCACTGCTTTCATTGTGTTCCATAAGTTTAGAAATACTTTCTTTATTTCTTCCCTGACCCAGCTGTCATTTAGTAGCAAGTTGTTCAGTTTTCATGTGTATGTAGGCTTTTTGTTATTTCTATTGTTGTTGAGATCCAGCTTTAGTCCATGGTGGTCAGAAAGGATACAAGGGATTATATCAATCTTCATTTATCTATTGAGGCTCGCTTTTTGAACAACCATATGGTCTACTTTGGAGAAGGTTCCATGAAGTGCTGAAAAGAAGGTAGATTCTTTTGTGTTTCGTTGTGAGGTTCTGTAAATGTCTGTTAGATCCATTTGTTTCATTATCTCTGTTAGAGACATTGTTTCTTTTTTTAATTTCTGTTTTGTTGACATGTCCTTTGTGGAGAGTGAGGTGCGAAGTCTCCCACTATTAATATGTTGGGATCTATGTGTGTTTTAAGTTTTATCAATGTTTCTTTTACAAATGTGGGTGCCCTTGTATTTGGGGCATAGATGTTCAGGATTATGATGTCTTCATGGTAGAATTTTCCCTTGATGAGTATGAAGTGTCCTTCCCCATCTCTTTTGATTAATTTTGGTTGAAAGGTTATTTTATCAGATATTAGAATGGCTACTCCTGCTTGCTTCTTGGGTCCATTTGCTTGGAAATCTGTCTTCCAGCCCTTTACTCTCAGGTAATGTCTATGTCTGTGACCTAGGTGTGTTTCTTGTATGCAACAGAATGCTGGGTCTTGTTTATGCTCTTCAGCTGATAAACACCTTCAGCATGATAAACAAACTTTGGGCAGAGTGCAGAGAATCATATGAAAGTTGAGGTAGTTAGCAAGACCTGGAGAGTACAGGAGTTCCACAAAGAGAGCAACAGATCCAAAGTATCTGGGCTCAGGGACATTTTCTGAGACTGATACTCCAACCAAGTACATTCATGGTTATAACCTAGAATGCCTGCTCAGATGCAGGCCATGGCATCTAAGTATTCAATGGGATCCCTAGTAAAGGGAACAAGGACTGTCTCTGACATGACCTCAGTGGCTAACTCTTTTAACATCTACCCCTGAGGGAGGAACAGCCTTGCCAGGACACAGAGGAGGACACTGCAGCCAGTCCTGATGAGACCTGATAAGGTAGGTTCAAATGGAAAAGGAGGTAGACCTCCCCTATGGGTGAACTTGGAGAAGGGCATGGGAGGAGATGACCGAAGGAGGGTGGGATTGGGAAGGAATGAGTGTGGGTACTACAGCTGGGATGCAAAGCAAATAAAATTTAATTATCAAAAAATAAAAAAATAAAATAAGACCCAATATTATATGGCTAATATTCCCTTATGAGTGCATATATACCATGCTGTCTCTCTTCTTCTGTGTTATGATTTTTTCTAGTTCTAACCATTTGCCTGCAAATTTCATACCTGTATATATAGTACCTTAGAGATGGTTAGTCATAAATGGAAATAAAAAAAAATGCCAGTCATTGGAAATAACATAATTAAGTCTGAAGTGCTGAAAAAGTAGACAAAGTCTTTTAGATGTTGTCTAAATGCACTGTCTTAGATGCACACTATCTTCTGTTCTTCAGATCTTAGTGGAACAGTATCAAGTTTGTGTGTTAAGTATCTTTCTGTTGTAGAAAAACAAATCACAAAAGAAATTCTGTAAACTTCTCTAATACGAGCTCAATCATGTTCAGTAATTTGTAACCTTAAAAGCAGTTGGGGACCAAAAGAGTACCAGCTCATAATGCTGGGGGATTGACCTTGATTGTAAAGCTTTTGCTCTCTACCACATTTTCCACATTAATCTGTAATGCCAAAAGGAGACAGATAAGAAGGCACACATAGCTAAATTGATAAAGCTCCAGACTCAGAATTTGAAAGTGCAGTGTTCAAATCACCTTTACAAAAGAAGGAGACAGATCTATTCTGATGTTTATACAATGCTAGGACAAAGACCTGAAAGCTCATAGCACACATGACTTTCCAGAAGTTCATGGTTGGACCCTTCTTTTTTGCAAAAGATGACTGAAAACGTAGGGTTTTGTTGGATGCAAGAACTAAACACAATTGACCTTGAGAGATATGTTCCCAAAAGAACAGCCTACCACTGCATGGATTATTTATACCCAGGTGTTGATTTGGGAAAGAATTTTGAAAACTCTATTAATCACTACTTAACCATATCTGTTAACCTATGTCAATAACATCTCATTAGAATGCCTGAAAATCTACCACTAAAGATACTTCTATTGAAATTTAACTGGATCCTCTCCTTAGACTCATTCCAACCCTATTAAATGACAACCACTTCCAGAAATATGGAACTCAAAGTTTCCCACATTGAGTGGTGTGGTGTAGCTAACAGGAAGCAGGATATATGAGAATGCATAAAGCACTGATGTTAAAGTGCAGGGTATTTCCTCTTTTGTTTATTTTTTCTTTGATTCATATAGGCATTTACATACTAAATCAAGGAAAGTAAGGAGAAATTCTAGAATGACTCCATTTGTGGCTAAAGAAATTAACTGGTAGTTTAATTCCGTCTTGATCAAGCGTGAAGAGCTGAATTCATTTCCTGAAGATTCTTCTATTATCATTAATTCTTATCTTTGCTCTTCCTCAGGGTTTTGTGGCTCTTCTATGCTTCTGGGGTGGTTAATTGGATCATAAATGTGACCTTTAATGACAAATAATACTGACTTAAAATTTTATTATATCACTAATTAAATAAAAGAGGTCTCATAAAGTTAAATAATTTAGTTGAGTTTCAGTGGTATTATTACAGAATCAAAGATGTCTTATTTACATCTCTTTCTATTGCACCACATAGTGATATTGAACTCTTGGGATCAAATGAGAGGCCATAATTTCACTTTAAGATGATCCAGTTTTTACAAGAGGAGATATCTGCAGAAGTTACTGTAGCTGTGCTGCCTAAGAATTCTGAGCAGATGTGACATCCAGGAAGGGCAGTATGAAGAGGGGAAAATCTGAGCAAACATTCTCATTTCTGTGTAAAAATGCAGCAAGCATTTGCTGATATATAAATATTAGCATAGCTTCAAACAGAGAAGTCTTTCTGAAATATAGTAGAAATCTTACACAAAATAAGAGAAAAATTAATTCTTCAATTGTCACATGACCCTGCATGAAGTTTTCTTATGTCTTTGGACTTCAATTCCCCCCTGAACCGAAAAACCACAGAATATAATGTTGAGGTAATTTGTTTAGAATAGATGATTTAAACTGAAACCCGAGTATGAAAAATGTAAGTGCTCAACTTCAACCACGAGCCAGTATAATTATTTATTGTTTTAAAATAGAAATGACTTCTGGTGGTTTATTTATTTGTTTTTCAGATAATTTAGTAGCCTCTTGGAAGTATAGTTCAAGTACTTATTCCATGGAAGGAGTAAACTATGTCACTGAGTTAATTTTCTGCTGTCTTTCTCAGAACCCAGAGATTGAAGAAGACCCAAAAAAAAGAGAGAATTTCAGACCTATCTCTTTTATGAACTTTGACTCAAACATACTCAGTAAAATCTTAGCAAAACAAATCCAAGAACACATAAAAGATATCATCCACCACGACCAATTAAACTTCATCCCAGGCATGCAGCAGTGTTTCAATATATGGAAATAAATCAATGTAATCCATCAAATAAACAAACAGAAGGAAGAAAAAAAAAAACACAGAAACATCTCCATAGATGCCGAAAAAGCATTTGGCAAAATCCTACACCCATCAATGTTTTAAGTTTTAGAGAGATCAGGAATACATAGCATATACCTAAAGATATATATATATATATATATATATATATATATATATATATGGTAATATACAGTAAGCCTATACATATATATGTTAAGCCTAAACATATATATAAGGTAATATACAGTAAGCCTATAGCCAATATCAAATTAAATGGAAAGAAACTTAACCAATCCCCCTGAAATCAGGGAAAAGGCAAGCCTGTGCTCTCTCTCAGTAGTTCTTCAAAGTAGCACTTGAAGTCTCCTAGATTCAACAAAAAGACAACTAAAAGAGATAAAAAGATATGATTTTGAAAGGCAGAAATCAAAGTATCACTATTAGCAGATGTAAGGATAGTATACACAGTGACATCAAAAATTCTACCAGAGAATTCCTTCAGCTGAAAAATGCCTTCTGCAAAGTGGCTGGATACAAAATTAACTCAAAAAATATCAGTAGCCATCAGGTATACAAAAGACCAAAGAGATGAAAAAGAAATTAGGAAAGAACACCCTTTATAATAGCCAGAAATAACATAAAGTACCTTGGTGTAACACTAACCAAGCAAGTGAAATACGTGTATGAAAAAACAAACAAACAAAAAAGCAAAAATCCAAACAAAAAAACAACAAAAACAAACAAACAAAAAAACCCAAACCAAACCAAACTAAAACAAAACAAAAACTACAGATTTGTGAAGAAAGAAATTGAAGAGGATATCAGAAGATGGAATGATCTCCCATGCTCATGTATTGGTAGGATTAACATAGTGAAAATGGACACCCTAGCAAAAGCAATCTACAAAGATTCAACCCAATTCCTATCAAAATATCAACACAATTATTTACAGAACTTTAAAGAACAATCCACAATTTCATATGGAAAAACAAAGAAAAAAATTGCAGATTTGCTAAAACAGTCCTGTTCAATTACAGATCTTCTGGAGGTATCTCCATCCCTAACCTCAAGCTGTACTATAGAACAACATTCATAAAACCAGCATTGTATTAGCAGAGAAGCAGGCTGGATGATCAATGGAATCAAATAGAAGACCCCCAAATAAACCTTCACACAAATGCACACCTGATTTTTGACATAGAGTCCAGAAAAATACAAGGGAAGAAAGACCGCATCTTCAACAAATGGTGCTGGTCTAACTGGATATCTTCATGTAGAAAAATGCAAGTAGATCTACAGTTATTACCCTGCACAAAACTAAATTCTAAGAGGATCAAACACCTCAACATAAAACCAGACACAGTAACCCTGTTAGAGGAAAATTGGGGAAGAGCCTTGAACTCACTGGCACAGGAGACAAGAACCGGAACAAAGCACCATAGCACAGCTCTAAGATGAACCATCAATAAATGGGACCTTATGAAACTGAAAGGCTTCTGTAAAGCAAAGGACACTGCTGTCAGAACAAAACTTTATCCTACGGATTGGGAAAGGATCTTCACAAACCTCATATCTGACAGGGGGATAATATCCAGAATGTAAAGAGACCTCCAAAAAGATAAACACCAACAAACCTAGTAATCCAAATAAATAATGGTGTACAGAGATAATCAGAGAATTCTCAATAAAGGAATTTTGAATTTCAGAGAAACACTTAAAGAAATGTTCAAAATTTTTAGTCATCAGAGAGATGCAAATCAAAACAACCCTGATATTTCACCTTACACCCATCAGAATGGCTAAGATAAAAAAACTCAAATGACAGCACATGCTGGAGAGGATGTGGAGAAAGGAGAACCCTCCTCCATTGATGGTGGGAAAGTAACATTTACAACCAATTTAGAAATTAATCTGGTGCTTTTCAATAAAATTAGGAATAGTGCTACTTCAAGATCCAGATATATGACTCCTATGCATATACCAAAAAGATGTCCCACCATTCAATTAAGATATTTCCACAACTATGTGCATAGAAGCTTTGTTTGTAATAGCCAGAATTTGGAAACAACCCAGATTTCCCTCAACCTAGAAATGGATACAAAAATTGTGGTTTATTTACACAGTGAAATACTAATCATCTATTAAAAAAAGGAACTCATGAAACTTGCAGGCAAATGATGGGAACTAGAAAAGATCATCTTGAGTAAGGTAACCCAGAAACAGAAAGGCACACATGACATATATTCACTCATAAGTGGTTTTTAGACATATAATATAGGATAAACATACTAAAATCTATGATCCTAAATAAGCTAAACAACAAGAAATACCTTAGGAGACATGGTAACTCCTCAATGGCAAACATGATAGACATCAGAGGCAGGCAAAGACAGGAAAGCAGACAGGAGCCTACCGCAGAGGACATCTGAAATATTCTACTGATCAATGTATTGAAGCAGAGGCTAAGACTTATATCGAAAATTTTGGCAGAATGCATGGAATTTTATGAAAAAGGTTGATTCTGAAAGATCTGGAAGGCATCAGAACTTCTAAAGGAGAACAACAGAGCCAAAAAAGCTGAGCCCTAATCTGTCTGAAGAAAATGATACCCTAAATAAAACCATGCATGGAGAGGACCTAAAACCCCTCCTCAGATATAGTTCTAGACTCAGTCTCTAAGTGGGTTCCCTAGTAATGGGATCATGGTCTGTTTATGATATGAACACAGTGGCAGGCTCTCTGATTACCTCCACCTAGTGGGTGCAGTCTTGCTCACCATAGAGGAAGACTATGCAGCCAGTCCTGATGAGATCTGATAAACTAGGGTCAGATAGAAGGCAGAGGAAGACCGCCCCTATCAGTGGACTAGGGGAGTGGTATAAGGGGAGAAGAGGGAGGGCAGGTGTGATTGGGAGATAAGGATGAGGGCTACAGCCAGGGTACAAATTGAATAAATTTAACAAATGATAATAATAATAAAAATAGAAAAAGTAAGGTGGAGAGTGATATAGAAAAATGCTCGAGATCAGCCTCTCTCTTCTATATGGTCATATGTAGACAAGTGTGCCTGTACATTACTGGGTTACAATAACACACACATAGACTCACTCCAATTAAGGAAGCTGCCACAAAATACCACCAAAACGAAAGCCACCATAGTCCAACTTGGTAAACCAATGAGCTTTATGAACACTACTTACAAGAATGTGATTGGGGGGTTACTTACAGGAGTAGAAATGACTCAAAAAAAAAAAAGATTCATCACCAATGCTAGGTGCAGCCCTGGTTACAGCTCACAGATTTGGGAACCTAGAGCAGACTGCACAGCCTGAAGGTAGCTCAACAGGTTGCAGAGTGTCCTTCCAAGAGACTCAGTTGGTCTAACCCACTTCCAGGCAGCTCAGCTGCTCTCAGAGTATTTTTTGCAGTTTACCTTGTCTGAAAGTGACTCTACAAACTTTTCTGTTCTCTCTGAAATGGAGAGGCCTAGTGAATCTTTTCAGTGGTGGGGATAAACAACTCAAATAGTTGCTCATCTCTTGTTTAAAGGAGCTTCTCTGCAGGATGGAATGTTCCAGGCTTGGATGAAACTGTTATATAACAATTGCAAGTGCATACACACACACACACACACACACACACACACACACATACACACACAAAATTTATATTCATACACGTGCATATCTTACACCTCCCTCAGCACACTTATTATTAAAGTTCTGTAGTAAGGTGGTCTGAAGAAAATCTCAGTTTCATTCCTCTACTGATAGCGCTGTGACATGCTCAGAACTTCATACATTCATTGTAGAATGCAGCCTTATTTGTCCAGTTCCTTGTCACCAATACAGATAATTTATATTTTGTAATAATGTTATTGATTATACATAATTAAAATGGGTATGTTGAAATCAATTCAAAATTTGTATGTGAGTTATAATTTTGTTTTGGGAGAAAGTCTAACTGGAGGAATACATATTTATTTAAAAAATAGGATAAAATATGAAACAATTTTATAATAATCAGAAAAATAAATAAGTGTTATTTACATATTTCTGTACCTTGCTGGTAGGATGTCACAATAATGCATATTTAGGACAGCAGATGTACTAAAATACACTAAATTAACCAGTGAGAATGACCTGAGCTCAAAGAGCAAAAATCTGCCACCTACCAGCAATAGGGCTCAGCAAGTTAACACCATTGTCTGTCCATTGCCTTTTGAAGGTTGCTTTTCTATAAAGTATCAGGTAAATAAAGTTGTTTGTCATCCCAGAGGGAATTTTAAACACATAATGATATAACATAACAATATTCTAAAAGAAATTATTCCCTAAAGTTACCATTATTTTGCAGATGAGACTCCTTAATGATATTATAAACTTAAGTTTGCGATCTGCTTAGCCCACAAGAATATCAAGGTAATCCCTATCTCACTGGAGAATAAGGTGAACCAAGCATGATAGTTAGAAGTTTTTGAGAGAAAAAAACAAAACAAAACAAGAAATACAAGGGGATGATGAAGATGATAGTAGAAGACAGGAAATAACAATACCATTATTGAAAATAGAAATGGGTAGTGAAAGAATACTACTGGTCCCACCAATGTTCTAAATGATTACGAAAGGTGTTAGAAGATAAGCCTCTGAGCTCCTAGAATATATTGAGTTATGTTTTCTACTTTTGCTTATTTAATTTTTATACAATATATTTAATCATGTTTTCCCCCATAAACTTCTCCCAGATCCTCTACAATTTCCTACTCACAAAACTTCATCTTCTTTCTCTCTATCTCATACAAAACCTCAATAATATAAACATTGTCATAAACATGACTGAATTCTCTGGGTCTCACATTAGCAACCATCACTTTAGTATTAATGTGGATTAATATGATGTCAATCCAATTTGCTATGTTCCATGAGGTTTTTTTTTAATAGTATAATAGAAAAACACAGTCTACCTGGCCTTGTGTTTCACATTGTTGCACTCTTCCTGTCTTAGTTTTTTATCATCTGTAATAAAAAATTTCACTATAAAAATGGTAAAAAAAAAGAAAGTGTTAAAAATTTAAAACAAAATGTTTTCCAAAACACAGAGTTCTTTTTGTATTAGTCAACTACTCCTGGGGATGGGGCCTGCCCTATAGTGTGGTTGCTTTATACAGTAGCACTCAATGGGCATAAATCAGGTATGACTTTGCCAACCAGAATGAACTACCAATAGTGCCGCGGTTATGGGTGGAAACCAGTGTCTACTTCCTCTTCTCAGTGCTGAGGTCCCATATGGCCTGAACTTTTGCATATCTTAAGCATTCTCACAAAGTCTCTGTGAGTTCATGTGTACATGAGCCCTGTGTTTTCTGAATGACACTGTTACCTTAGATTCACCCATCACCTCCAACCACCTACACTTTTTTTTTTTACCTCCTCTTTCTTATGGATCACTGACCTTTGAAAATAGATGTTTGATGAAAGAGTTACATTTGTGACTGTGATCAAAACTTTTCAGTCTTTATATTTGTTCCAGTTGTGGGTCTTTTGGTTAATTTCCATTCAGTAAAAAATGTTGCTCTAATAAAGGTTGATTGAGGCATTCTCTATGAGAACCATAAGAGTTTTAGGAGTCATTTCATTGCTGTGTTCATTTAGAAAAATAACAATTGTAGTTTTGCCCCATGGCCCATGACTTCAGGTTCTCAGTCATCTTACCAGTGTCAAATATGAACTCATTTCATGGAATGTGACCTAAATCTAATTTTTCATTTAAAAAATGTGGTAGGTTACTCCAATAATATATGGGCCACTATTGTACCAGTATTGCTTGCTTTAAAATCTAAATCAGGAAAATCAAGGTAAAGTATAGTCTATTACCTGTTTACAAACATATCCATGTATAGATGTCAAGATTTATACTTAAGATTTTTCTGAAGATGCTCTGATAATGTAAATGCCCTTATGATGGATTATAATCTTCCTCATGTTGTACTGTGAACGGCAGCATCCATTAAGAAAATGTACTTAGTTCGAACTTTATGGACATTTGTAGGGTTTTATTTTCTATATAATGTTTAAACATTCTTGTAACTATGTCCACACAGTTTAAGGATGTTGATAAGAACTGTCTCAATGAGTCCTAAATTTTCACACCTAACAACACTTTGACTTCAGCTTGAATAATTAAAATAATTTCTGATTGTTTTCACCATTTTATTATATTTTGATTATTTCAAAACAATTCTATTATCCTGTCAGAAAACATTTGATTATTATGAATAGCATAACCATAATCATTTTAAAATATATATCTTAAGAATGCAGTTCATAGGCAAGAATACATGACAACTTGCAGATTCCTAAGGTGACCTCATACATTCTACATGTAGTCAAGGAAATTGTGTCTGTGTGTCAGAAAGAAAAAGGGCTGGGGTATTTGTAAACCAACTGGGTAACTTGTATACTATGAGAAAAACAGTGACTTAAAGAATGTTATATTGCATTTTTGTTGTTCTAAATGGGTAAACAGATGACTTAAAAACCCATAACAGGTTGTTTGGTTCTGTTGCTCTCCTTGTGGAGCATTTGTCCTCTCTAGGTCTTACCATCTTCACCTTCTTTAATAAGATTCCCTGCACTCTTCCCAAAGTTTGGCTATAAGTACCAGCATCTGCTCTGATACCCTGCAGGGGAGAGACTTTCAGAGGCCCCCTGTGGTAGGCCCCTGTCCTATTCCCTGTATTCTCCTTTTTTTGATGTCCATCATCTTTGCCTTTCTCAATGGGGATTAAGCACATTTTAGAACTCCTTCTTGATTCATTTCTTTAGGTGTACAGATTTTAGTAAGTTTATCCTATATTATATATATAATATCCACTTAAGAGTGAGTATATACCCTGTGTGTCTTTCTGCTTCTGGGATACCTCACTCAGGATGATCTTTTAAAGTTCCCACCTTTTGCCTGCAAATGTCATGATTTCCTTGGTTTTTTATTACTGAGTAATATTTTTTTATTTTATTTTTATCAGTTACATTTTATTAATTCTGTATCCCAGCCGTGCCCCGAACCCTCATTCCCTCCCAGTCCCTCCCTCCCTCCCTCATCACCACTGTG
>REGO01001360.1:88059-102274 GCA_010120015.1 Rhombomys opimus | reverse complement strand
GTGGACTTGGAAAGGGGCAGGGAGAAGCTGAGGGAGGGAGGGTGGGATTGGGAGGGAATATGGGAGCGGGATACAGAGTTAATAAAATGTAACTAATAATAATAACCAATAAAAAAGATAAAAAAAGAAATAAAAAACACCTAAATAACATTCATCTGATGAATGGGTAGTGAAAATATGATACATCTACACAATGAAATTCTGTTAAGAAACAAAGAGGGAAGAAATCATGTCACTTGTAGGTAAATGGATGAAACTGGAAAACATACTGAGTGTGGTAACCTGTTCAGAGCAGATGATGACTACATTCCCCCCCCCCCCCGTTTGTGGAACCTATCTCTGTATCTGTAGGTTGTTGTGTTTGACCTGAAGTAGCCAATGAAGACAGAAACTAGGAAGAGACCATACTGTGAGGAGGCAGAAGGGACTTTAGACAGGGAGACGGTATGAGGCAGGTGCTGCCAAGGTGGTAATGGAAAAAAAGGGGAGATACTAATTGGTGAAAGGGAAAGAAGGAAAATACAGGAAAATAGGGAGTGAGAGAAAAATAATAAGGGAGTTTTAAAATTTTGTAATGAAAAATTTATTTTATACACTTATTTAAAAGGCCAATTATGTAGGTGTGTACATGTGTGAACAAGTATATAAATTATGATAGACGTGTGATGGTCTTTCCTTCATGAGCCACATACTCTCAAACAACAACAACAACAAAGTTATGGTATGAATAGCCTCCCCCAAACCTGTTGATCAGAGGAGACTCTCAAAACAATGTAGGCTATTTACATGGCTTCTGAACTTGAACTACCAGAATTTGAAGGTAAGACCTACTCCTGAAGACACTGCACATTTTAGACACAGGACTTATAAAACTACAACAGGAATTGACCTATTAGCACTTTTTTTCCCTGCAGACTGGCACTCAACTGAAGTTGAAGAAAACCTCAACTAGTCAAAATTCAAAGAATAATTGACCACTGAGGGCCCAATCCCAATTTATACATCTACAATATAACTACTAAGGTTTGAGGAAAATTGAAGAAGAGTGGACAGAAAGATTGTTAAAAACTAGAGGACCAAAACGCCTGCTGCTAGTTAGCATCCCCTAGACATGATGAGAAAAATACACCTATGAAATCTCCACAATAAGGTTGATTAAAGAAGATCAGTATAATAATAAAAGCAGTTGATGTATGTATGTAAGGGAAATCCCACAAGACCACAATCCTAGTCCTGTTAGGCCACAGAGGAGGACTTTGCAGCCGGTCCTGAAGATATCTGATAAAACAGGGTCAGATGAATGGGGAGGAGGTCCCCCCCCTATCAGTAGACTTGCAAAGGGGCAGGGTGGAGATGAGGGAGGGAGGGTGGGATTGGGAGGGAATGAGGGAAGAGGATACAGCTGGGAAACAGGGTTAATAAAATGTAACTGATAAGAAAAAATTAAATTAAATTAAAAAAGAACTTAATTACAAAAGCATAAAAAAAAGACCACAATCCTAGACAATGAAGATATAATGACTGCTGGGAGAAAGAAACATTTGCTTACAGGAACAAGCTCCTACTGAGATTATCCAATCCAAAAATGTAGGTTCTGAACAAATGTGTATGCAAGCAAGCCTAACACGACTTAATAGGTTTTATGTACATACATGTGTGCATAAATATATACATAATACATACAAACACATGTATGTACATGTACTTTGTATTGTGACATACTTAATAATTAAGAAATAAAAAGTCACGAATTGGAGAGGTATGGAGACATGGAAGATGTCTGTATGGGAGACGGAACATGTCATTTACTGAATGGGCTTATGTATAGAGTTCCTAAAATTTATTTAAAGTCCTTCTGAAAGCATCAGTTGCCCTGTTTCTTAGAATGCTCACCTATTTGTACATGTAAACTAACAACTTCTAGTATTCTTAAGGAGTCTATTGTTATTCATGCTTATTTTACTGCATCTTCAAGTGTGAGCAGAGTTTGGTCAATATTATGTGTAATTCTGTCTGCTATTTTCCCACTGAGCATCATGGATTAACTTTTACTATACTAAAAGTGTGGCCCTGTGTTCCCTGCTTCTCCTTGGATTCTTGTTTACTTATGTATTCACATCACATAAAACATTTAATCCTACTTCTAAATTCAGTCTGTTTTTACCCTTTTATTTTTCATTACTTATTTTTTCTCACAGAAAGCGCTGCACACATTGATGTTATTTTTGTTGATATTTTTCTTGTTTTTAGACTTAATCATCATCAAATTTACCAAATATAGAATCTGATGAAATTTAGAATCAAATTCCAAAATCATCAAATTCAACAAATTAAGATTACCATGTTTAGCAAGAAATATTTAATGAATAAGCAGGGTTTCAATTTTATGTTATTGTGAGGAAACAGAAAGTGCCAGCCAGTCTTACACAGTCCTGGAGGCACAATTGTGTATCACACACACTATAAAGACAGATTTCACAGTGTTTCATTTTTATATATTTTGGCCCAGTTCTTTTATTTTTTTTTATTTTATTCGGAAGAGATGTTTTTATCACATGATATATCCCGATTACAGTTTTTCTTCTGTACACCTGCTAGTTCCCTCACCTGCCTCAAATCTGGGTCCACTTCCATTGTGTCTTTCAATAGGAAACAAATGGGCTTTTAGGGTTTATTAAAAAAACAATAATGTATTAATATAAAATAAAAACTAACACATACATCTGAATTGGAAAAAGGAAATATAAGGAAAAGATTCCAAGAAAAAGAACAAAAATCAAAGGCCCACTTGTTTATACATGCAGGAATCCCATGAAAACACTAAACTGGAAGCCATATTCTATACACAGAGGACCAGGTACCAACCTGTCCAGGTCCTGTGCATGCTGCCTGTCTCTGTGAGTCCATATGAACTTTGATCATGTTGATTTAGAAAGCCTTGGTTTTTTGGTGTCTTCTGTATCTTCTTGCTCTTACACTTGTTCAACCTCCTCTTCTGCAGGATTCCCTGTCTCCTAAAGAGAGGGAATCAATGCAGACATCCCATTTAGGATTGAGTGTTCCAGAGCCTCTCTCTCTCTTTCTCTATCTCTCTCCATCTCTGCAAAATGTCTGTTTCTCTATTCCCATTTGCTGCAAGAAGTAAGCTTCTGATTGTGGCTGAGCAAGGCACTGATCTAAGAATATAGTATATGCCGTTAGGAGTCATTTTACTGATTCATTTTATTTTTAAAATAGTATTAGAGTATTTTATTTTACCCTATAGCTTTGTGTTATCTAGTCTCAGAATCTTAGTCAAAAACATAGTGTTAGGTATGGATTGTGTCTCATGGAGAAGGCCTTGAATAAAATCAAATGTTGGTTGATAACTTCCACAAGCTTTGTGCCATGATAACCCTAGCATTTTTTGCAGACAAGACAGCATTGTAGACCAAAGTATTTGTGGCTGGGTTTATGTTTATTTTCCTTTTTTGGTATTATGTAGAGTATCTTCCTGTATCAAAGGCACTGAACATAGTGAAGTGATGAAGACTCTATATAGGTACCAGCTCAATTTCTCCATGTTCAGTGTAGGTGTTGTCATAAGTAATGGATCCTTGGATCAGTTTGTAGGGAGTACCCAATAGTCTTGGAAACAGCCTTGGTTATTTGGGAATTCCCATGGGACCCCTTGACCAACAACCCAGTACTGATACTGAAAACTTCATTTGATGAAAAGAGATGTCCAGTTGTGTCTCTGTCTCCCCATTATTTAGCAATTTTACTTAAATTGCTTTCATATATGTCTCTATTTTAGGTCTCTTACCTTCTAATGTACTAAATTTCTATACTACCCCTAAAAATGGTCTTACTTTAGCTGTCTCTTGCTTTATTTCCTCCCATGTCTAACTATCTCTTTCCCTTCCTCAAATGATCATATCATACCATTTCAGCCACTCACAATTATCTATTCTATTGCCATTTCTCAACAATGTCTATATGTTTCCTTAAGTACCTTACTTAATACCTAACCTGTAATTATAGTTTGGTTCCAACCAAGACTGTATTTTGGTTATCATTGTTATTGGTATAATGTCTAATATCAATATATAAGTGAAAACACACCATATATGCATTTTGGGGTCTGGAATACATCATTCAGGATCATTTTTTTCTAGTTCTATCTATTTATCTGCAAATTTCATGATTTTATTATTTTTAATGGCTGAATAATGATAAATTTTGTTAATGTACCACATTTTCTTTATTCATTTATATATTGAGAAACAACTGGGCTGTTTAAAGACACTTGCTATTATGAAGAGAACAGCAATGAACATGGTTGTTCAACTGTCACTGTGGTAGGATGAGTTGACCTTCGGGTATATGGCTGGGAGTGATATAGCTATGGCTTGAGGTAAATCAATTTGCATCCTCCTGAAGAAATAGTACACTGACTCCCATAGTGGCTGTGCAGGTTTCTACTCACACCAGTGGATGTGCCCCACTCTACATCTTCACCAACCTCAATGTCACCCGTGTTTTTGATTATTCTGAAGTTATCAGATGGAATCTCAAAACAATTTTGACTTATGTTTTCCCAATGGCTAAGATTGTTGAACATTTCTTTAAGTAGCTCTCAGTCATTTGAGTTTCCTCTTTTAAGAATTGTCCATTAAGGCAAGGCTTCCCACTTTCTCCTTATCTCTTCAACATAGTCCTGAAGCCCTAGCTAGAGCAAAAAGACAAAAGGAGATCAAGAGGATACAAATCAGAAAGGAAGAAGTCATCCTGTGCACAAAAAGGGCTGAGAAAGCAATTAGGGAAATGACACCCTTCACAATAGCCACAAATAACATAAATTACTTGGGATGACTCTAACCAAGCAAGTGAAAGATAACGTTATCTATAAACTGTAAATGTACACTGGGCGCAGAAAGGAGACTGTGTGGAATTTCCATGGATCGCTCAAGCCTCAATGAGCAGAGTGGTCGTGTTGGACTGAGCACTTGCACTGGAGCATCACAGGGACAATACATGCTGGAGAGGTTGTGGAGAAAGGGGACATACCTCTATTGCTGGTGGAAATGTAAACTTGTACAACCACTTTGGAAATCAATCTGGTATTTTCTCAGAAAATTAGGAATAGTGAGTGCTACCTCAACATCCAGCTTTACCACTCTTGGGCATATATCTGAAAGATGCTCAACCATAAAATAAGGGCATGTGCCTCAACTATGTTCATAGCAGCTTTATTCATAATAGTCAGAATCTGGTGTCAACCCAAATGTCCTTCAACTGAAGAATGAATACAGAAATTGTGATACTTTCACACAATGGAATACTGCTCAGCAAGTAAAAACAAGGAAATCATGATATTAGCAGGAAAATGGTGGGAACTAGAAAAGATCATCCTAAGTGAGGTAATCCAGAAGAAGAAAGACACACATGGTATATACTCACTTATAAGTGGAAATTAGCCATAGGATATAGGATAAAATACTAAAATCTATACTCTCAAAGAAGCTAAACAACAAGGAAGACTCTCAGGAAGATGCTACATCCTCAATCAGATGGAGGATGGAGAAACAGGATAGACATTGGAAATAGGAGAATACAGGGAACAGGACAGGACCCTTCCACATGGGACCTCTGAATGACTCTACATATCATGGTATTGAAGCAGATGCTGAGACTCATAGGCAAACTTTGGGCAGAGTGCAGGGAATCTTGTGGAAGAACAGGGAGAGAGAAAGACCTGGAGGGTACAGGAGCTCCACAAAGAGACCAACAGAGCCAAAAAATATGGTGCCAGGGGGCCTGCAAATACTCATGAATCAACCAAGGACCATGTATGAAGAGGACCTAGACCCCCTGCTCAGATGTAGCCCATGGGCAGCTCAATCTCCTTGTGAGTTCCTTAGCAAGGGCTGTCTCTGGCATGGACTCAGTGGCTGGCTCTTTGATCTCCTCCCATTGGTGAGGTGGCCTAAGTAGGCCACAGAGAAAGAGGATCCAGACAGTCCTGATGAGACCTGAAATATTAAAGCTGCACCTCACTGTGATTGTTCAAAGTAAAAAGAGGTGATAATTGTGAAAAACACACTAGGGTATGGTCAGTCTATAGTACAGTCGCATTGAGCTGTTCACTCTTAAAGCCCATTCCTTTTACAGAAGCAGGTTTTCTCCAGATCATTTTATTTATAGGCAATCTATTAAAAATCTCACTATGATCTTACTGTGTTTTTATCTAAAAGGCTTTATGCACACTGAGCTAATTTCCTTCACAGACCCATGGTAACCGCACTATTTCTATCCTTTCCCTCCATTGTGAAGAGTTGTTTTAATATTTCTTGTCTTGAGAAAGTAAGCCACTCTTTTTTGAAAAAAAAAATGTCACAGATTTACTAGGAAAAAATACCGAGAAATGCACCCAGTTAAAAAAAAATTACTGAGTTTCTGTGCACACCAAAGTGCCAGGAGGGCTTGGGAGGAGTGCAGGGAGCAGGCACCTCTCAACATGCCACTCTCCTTCAGATTCCCTGAACTTCTGCTGGAGTATTGGCTCTCCACTTAGATAGGAAGTTGGTTGTCACATTTACCATCTCAAATGTGACAATAAATGATTATTTAGCAGTTCATCAAATGGTTCTCAGCATTGTTTGAGCTGAACAATACTTCACTTTTGATTTATTTTGATCACCAGATACAATGAAAATTTCTGTAATTTCAGCACTCAGGGGGATGAGGCAGGGCATCAGAATCGCAAGGCAATCTGGACCACGTAGCGGCATTCTGTCAAAAATTTCTGAAAAAAATGATAACGTTATCTATAAACGGTAAATGTACACTGGGCGCAGAAAGGAGACTGCGTGGAATTTCCATGGATCGCTCAAGCCTCAATGAGCAGAGTGGTCGTGTTGGACTGAGCACTTGCACTGGAGCATCACAGTGCGGCCTGCATTACGAAATGTGCACTTACAAAAGCCAACTCAAGCCCACTTCACTGTATGTGTCCTCTGATGAGGTGTGAGAGCTGCACTTATCTTTGGATACAGCTATAGGTCTGTAGGATGCGCTTGGGGAATACACTGATTTAGGAAAGTGGAAGTTGTAAGATCTCCCCTAGATTTCATGACCTCACTAGCCAAGAACACTTCCCTATGTTTACGAAACCAAAAATGAATTTCCTCCTATTGAGTAGCCCTTAGGTCCAATAAGACGGTCGTGATTACTCCCCTCGTACAAGCCACTAGAGCACTCTTGGGGATGTCTTGTCATATTGATCATTATCAGTTTGTAGGCTTCACAGCTTGGCAGGATTACTGATCGCTTTTCTGCCCTGGCAACTTACATGGTAACTTCCACGACTATGAAAGCTAGTTTTTACTCCTCAGGGGCAGTTCCACAATATTTCTAAAATAAATGGAATATGAAAAATTCATATAAATAATAATAGATTTCCAGAAAAGTTAATGACCTCAAGAAGGTTGAAGAAAATACATAACCTACAAAAGAAAAAAAATGTAAGTATTAAGAATGTTGAAACTCTAGTCATAAGTCTCTAAAGAAAGAAATCTCTGAAATCACATGACTGTAGTGGTGAATTCTACCAATTTTTTAAAATTAATTTTTATATTAATTACAGTTTATTCACGTTGCATCTCAGCTGTGGCCGCCTTCCTCATTCCTTCCTAATCCTACCCTCCCTGTGTTATCTCCTCCCATTCCCCTCTCCAAGTCCACTGATAGGGGAGGTCCTTCACCCCTTTCATCTGACCCTAGTCTATCAGGTCTCATCAGGACTGGCTGCAGTGTCTTCCTCTGTGGCCTGGCAAGGCTGCTCCCCACTCGGGGGCAGGTGGTCAAAGAGCCCAACACTGAGTTCATGTCAGAGACAGTCCCTGTTCTCCTTACTAGGAAACCCACTTGGATACTGAGCTACCAGGGACTACAACTGAGCAGGGGTTCTAAGTTGTCTCCATGAATGGTCCTTGGTTGGAGTATCAGTCCAGAAAAGACCCGTGTGCCCAGATATTTTGGTTCTGTTGCTCTCCTTGTGCAGCTCCTGTCCTCTCCAGGTCCCACTATCTCCCCCTTCTTTCATAGGATTCCCTACACTCTGACCAAAGTGTGGTTAAGAGTCTCAGCATCTGTTTTGATACACTGCTGAGTAGAGTCTTTCAGAGGCCCTCTGTGGTGGGCTCCTGTCCTGTTTCCTGTTTTCTCCTTCTTCCAATGTCCATCCCGTTTGTCTTTCTGAGTGAGAATTGACCAAAAAAAAAAAAAAAAAAAAAAGGAAGTGACAAATTGACAAATGGTTGTGAGCATGTGGGGAATTCGCCACCCTTTCCTTTATATTGCTGTTGCAGACAGAAGCAAGCAGATTGCTGTGAGTTTGCGGCCAGCATGGTCTAGAAAGTAAGTCCAGAACAGCCAAGGCCACAAAGAAAAACCCTATCTCTAAAAACAAAACAAAACAAAAAACATATTTAAGGTCAGTAAGTTATAAGATAAAATTTGCTATGTGAGAAACTTTTCCTACAGGTGTTATAAATAAATAAATAAATAAATAAATAAATAAATAAATAAATAAATAAATAAATGAGAGTCTCCTGTGAAGAAATGGAAACTCATGGTGTTGTGTGGGAAAGACTTGGCTCTAAGGGTGTCTTAATCCATGCACTCATTAAGAAGCACTCTGTGAAATGGGCATTCTTGAACTTTTCCATGAGCAAGCTACAGGCTGCCTTGGTGTCATGCTACACAGATGCTTTCATGTTAAAGTACAGGTGCCTGTGATCATGCTTTCCAGTATAGGCGCCTATGATCACACTACACATGTACTTTCATGTTTATGCCCAGGTGCCCTGATAATGCTACACCCATGATTTCAAGTTCATGCCCAGATACCTATGATGATTCAAACATGTACTTTCATGTTTCAGCTCAGATGCCTATGATAACACTACACATATGCTTTCATGTTCATGTCAAGGAAGCTCTGGGACCATGCTACACCCATTCTTTCATGTTCATGTTCATGTCTATGACCTTGTTTTCACACATGCATTCCAATGTAAGCTCATTTTCCTATACACTATAAATTGAACAGTTACAGGTAATCTTGTGTGTGGTAGTTTTTACTTTAAATGGCTGGTGTATGGTGTAAATTTTAGCCAGCACCATCATAAATATCTTTGCATTTGTTAGATATCTTTTCTATTTAATTATATATATATATATATATGTATTTATTACAATTTATTTACTTTGTATCCCCTCTGCAGCCTGCTCCCTTGTCTACTCCCAGCTCTGCTGCTCACCCTCCCTCTTCTCCCCCTATGTCCTTTCCCTAGTTCCCTGATAGGGGAGGAGATCCTCCCCTCCTATCTGACCCTAGTTTGCCAGGTCTCATCAAGACTGGCTGCATCATCTTCCTCTGTGTTGTACCAAGGCTGCACCCACGAGGGAGGGGAGGTGATCAAAGAGCTGGCCACTGAGTTCATGTCTGAGACAGTCCCTGTACCTCTTACTAGCAAACCCACTTGGAAACTGAGCAGCCAATGGGCTTCCTTTGAACAGGGCGTCTAAGTCCTTTCCATGCATGGTCCTTAGTTGGAGTATCAGTTCCTGTAGGCCCCCCAATCTCAGGTTTACCTATAAGACAATTACATCAAATTTATCACTGGAGTCCAGCAAATTAATTCATTAAGCCCTCCAGATTACTTTGTTGCTGTTAATGTCTGAAAATACTGCTTTGGATCAGACCCTGGCCTAGGGTTAATGTTTGATGATTTGGAATACTGTATGCTCACAAGAATCAGTTTCAGAACTAGCAGCAGTAAGGTAGGGTCTTGTGAAAGAATTATGAAAAAAGAACATCTTGTTTGTGAGAGATGAAGTGAAGGGGATACTTCTTGACAAATCTTTTTAGTGTTTTTTTTTTAAATATTATTATAACACATGTTTAAAGCAGGTAGAAGTTGACTGGGAGCTAAGATTCTGCTTTATTGTAAGCTGGTCTTTTGGATTAGATTTTCTTCTCCTTTTAGCTCAAGAGGAGTGCAAACAAAACACTTTTCATTTTTATTGCTAAAAAAAGGCACAGCATGATGCGACACATACAGTTAGCATGAGCAAATATAATTACATTAAGGAAATATAGCCCCCATTATATTTTTTATTAATTAATTCATTTCACATCTCAGTCATAGGCTCCTCCCTTCTCTTCTCCTATTCCCACCCTCTTACCCATATCCCCTTGTCCCTATTCCTCAGAATAGTGGAGCCCCTATGCAGATATCCCAGCTCATCTATTGTTTTAGGACTGAGTTCATCTTCCTCCCCAGGGGCCTGGTAGGATCCTTAACATGTACTTTCATGTTCCAGCTAAGATGGTAGGAGAGTTCCATCAGGGGAAATGATCAAAAAAGCAGACAACATAGTCCCTGTCAGAGATGTCTGCCACTCCCCTAACTTGAGGGCCTACATGAGGCCTAAAATGCCCATGGGGCTTATCTTCTTGGGGTCTGTGCATTGTAGTATGTCTATCTTGAACTATATGACTATAAGTTTATAAGTGAGTTTATAAGTGAGTATATGCCATGTGTGTCTTTGTACCCCACTCAGGATGATCTTTTCATGTTCAGTCCAATTCGTTGAAAATTTCATGATGTCCTTGTTTTTAATGGCTAAGTAGTATTCTATTGTGTAAGCGTACCAGTTTCTTTATCCATTCTTCGGTTGAGGGACATCTGGGTTGTTGCCAATTTCTGGTTATTATGAATAAAGCTTCAATGAACACAGTTGAGCAAAAGTCCTTGTTGTATAGCTGAGCATCTTTACGATATATGGCCAGGAGTGGTATGGCTGGGTCTTGAAGTAGAGCTATTTCCAGTTTTCTGAGAAGCGCCAGATTGAATTCCAAATGATTGTCCATGTGTGCACTCCCACCAGCAGTGGGTGAAGGGTCCTCTCTCTCCACATCCTCTCCAGCATGTGTTGTCATTTGAGTTTTTGATCTCAGCCACTCTGACAGGTGTAAGATGGAATCTCAGAGTAGCTTTGATTTGCATTTCTCTGATGACTATGGACTTTGAGCATTTCTTTAAGTACTTCTCTGCCATTAGAGATTCGTCTGTTGAGAATTTTCTGTTTAGCTCTGTATTCCTTTTTTGTTGTTGTTCTCAGCTTGCTTTCTCTTTTTTTATTAATGTTAATTTGTATTACTTTTTTACAATTTATTCATTGCATATCCCGATTGAAGCTCCCTCCTTCAACTCCCCCCCCCAATGCCACCCTCCGTCCCTCTTCCCCCTATCTCCTTCCCCTAGTCCACTGAAAGTGGGAGTCCTCCACCACTGTTCTCTGCCCTTAGCTTGTTAAGTCTCATCAGTTTGCCTGGATACCATTTTTAATTGGATAATTTGCTTTGCTGCTGTTTAATTTCTTGAGTTCTTTATATATTCTACATGTTTGCCCTTTGTCAGATGTAGGATTGGTGAAGATCTTTTCCTAATCAGTAGATTGCCCTTTCATTCTATTGATAGTGTACTTTGCTTTACAGAGCTTTTCAGTTTCAAAAGGTCCCATTTATTAATTGTAGATCTTAGAGCCTGAGCAGTTGTGCTGTTCAGGAAGATGTCTCCTGTGCTGATGAGTTCAAGGCTCTTACAGACTTTCTTCTCTAGCAGATTTAGTGTGTCTGGTTTTATGTTGTGATCTTTGATCCACTTGGACTTGAGTTTTATGCAGGGCAATAAATATGGATCTATTTGCATTTTCACTTGTAGACATCTAGTTATACCAGTACCATTTGTTGAAGATGCTGTCTTTTTTCCATTCTATGATTCTGGTTCCTTTGTCAAAAATCAGGTGTACATGGGTGTGTGTGTTTGTTTCTTGGTCTTCAATTTGATTTCATTGATCCACCAACCTATTTCTATGTCTGCTCCATGCAGTTTTTATTACTATTGCTCTGTAGTTTAGCTTGAGGTCAGGTATGGAGATGTCTCCAGAAGTTCTATCATTATATATGATGGTTTTCACTATTCTGTATTTTGTTGTTATTTCCATATGAAGTTTAGTATTGCTATTGCAAGGTCTGTGAAAAATTGTGTTGGTATTTTGATGGACACTGCATTGAACCTGTAGATTGCCTTTAGTAAGAGTCCATTTTTAATACGTTAATCCCACAAATCCATGAGCATGGAAGTTCTTTCCATCTTCTGCTATCATCTTTAGGTTCTTTCTTCAGAGACGTGAAGTTCTTGTAATGCATCTTTCACTTCCGTGGTTAGAGTTACCCCTAGATACTTTATACTTTTTGTGGCTATTGTGAAGGGTGTGGTTTCCCTAATTTCTTTCTCATCTTGATTATCATTTGTATACAAGAGAGTTCCTGATATTTTTTAAACTAATCTCGCTGAAGAAGTTTATCAGCTAAAGGAGTTCTCTGGTGTTATTTTGGGGGTTGCTTATGTATACTACCATATCATCTGCAAATAGTGATACTTTAACATCTCTGTCTCCAGTTTTGATTCCTGTGATTTCCTGGGACTCAGATTTGTCTGGGCTCTGCATTCTTAGATCTGGGATCTGAATGATTTCATTGTCTACCTGGTCTCCACAGTGAGACCAGGAGAACTATGATTTGGAGGTTGGGATGCTGTCCCAGGAATCCAGATGCTGCCCTCAGAAGTGTGGGAGGGATGCAATGTCTGGCTGTTGCAGCGGATGGTCCCTGAACCTGGTGCCTGCACTCTCTTGAGTATGCAAAAATGGCGGGGGCTCACAATTTGTGACCCCTGGGCCCAGGAGATGGCCATGCGGGCTTGCAGAAAGGGCTCCTGGATCTGATTGTCCCCAATTCCTGGGATATCCTCTCCAGTCCTGGGAGCACCAAAGTTGGTGTTTTGGATCCAACTGCCTGTTTACTCACTGATTTTCCCATGTCTGATCTTCTGCCCCTTAGATACAGTACACACTGGCTGCGCCATCTTGGAAACTCCTCAAGTTATATCTTATAATATTTGATCAAGGGAATAAGAGTATTCTTCCCAGGCCCTTGCCTGCTCACTGAGTTCATGTAGCTATGGCAGCACATTCCTTTCGTGTTTTGCTTTCAAGTGCATTTGCTTGTCAGAGTTTATGCAATTCTTTCCAGAAGGATACCTTGCTGGAAGAGCATTCTGCATGCTAACCCATTCACTGTTCAAAATAAGTTCAAAGCTTTCCTACACAGGCTCCTAGAGTTCCCCTTTTTATTTTGCAGAAGGTTATAGAACTAACTATATGTATAAACAGGTGTTATTAGATTTAGCACTAAATTTTGCATGCAATGAACAATTATTGGTAGCCACATTACTTACTAAGAATACTAACACGACAGGATCCACAAAAGGCATTATCCATGTGAGCCATCATGGCCAATACATATGAGTCATAAAATTCTTATGCATGCATACAAGACCCAATTGATCTTTTATGTTATAAGTGAAATCTGAGATATTAAAGGAGTACATGTCAGGAAGTTATCTTTTTATCAGTAAATAATCAAATGCAACTTGATTTTAGATGTTGCCCCTTTTCTTTGTAAATAAATAGCTAGGATTTTACCTATTATTGTCTCAGTAATGTTATTTTTTAAAAACAAAATAGATTTTAATGAGATTTTTTTTAAAAAAAATCACATTTAAGTTGGAAAGAAAAACCAACAGAAGGAAAAAAGCTCCAAGAGAAGGCAAACAAGAAATTCACACCAACTCGTTCATGAATTCAGGATTCTCATAACTAAACTTAAAGTTATAAAATACACACAGAGGATATGGTGCAGACCCATGTAAGATCCGGGCTTGCTGCTTCAGTCTCTGTGAGTTCATAGGAGCTTTTCTTGGTTGATTTGGAGGGTCTTGTTCTGGACTCCTGCATGCACTCCAACTCCCACATTTCTCCCACCTCCATACCCAAAGATACAAGAACACAGGATTAAAGGAGGGGATAAGGGAGGGGCTACAGCTGGGAAACAAAGTGACTAAATTTTAATACATTAAAAAAAAGTTCTGGAGAGGACAGGAACTCTACAAGGAGAGCAACAGAACCAAAAAATCTGAGCACAGGGGTCTTTCCTGAGACTGATACTCCAACCAAGGACTATGAATGGAGATAACCTAAGACCCCTGCACAGATGTAACCTATGGCAGTTCAGTGTCCAAGTGGGTTCCATAGTAATGGG
>REGO01001360.1:57921-82719 GCA_010120015.1 Rhombomys opimus | reverse complement strand
TTGTATATTTATGGACATCTCTTTCTTTAAGTTGGGAAAATTTTCTTCTATGATTTTCTTGAAAATATTTTCTGGACCTTGGAGTTTGGAGTCTTCTTTTTCATGAATTCAGAAGCTTCACTTGGTAACAAGAGATGGCCAACTGAAACTCTCTCTCCTACATTATGTGGAGAATTCATTAGGATCGCTTTCATGCACTTCAGGATATTTTTGCTGCACTACATTTCCTACTGCCCCTTACATACTCCTCAATTCTAGCTGCCTCTGCCTAGATTTCCTCACCTAGCCACAATTCCCCTCGAACACCCCAAGTGATTCTTCCATTCCTATGCCATGCTTGGCTCCAGTCCACTCATAAAATCTATTGTACTTTCTCCTCCCAGGGCTATGTATGTGCTCACTTCCCTATTCCCTTCCTATATTCTAACTTCTTTGGGTCTACAGATTGTAACTTTGTTATCATTGATTTAATAGCTAATATTCATATAAGTGAATACATAGCACTTTTATTATTCTAGGTTTGGGTTACCTTAATAAAGATGATTTTCCCTAGTTCCATCCATTTATCTGGGTTACCTTAATAAAGATGATTTTCCCTAGTTCCATCCATTTACCTGGGTTACCTTAATAAAGATGATTTTCCCTAGTTCCATCAATTTTCCTGCAAATTTAGTGTCATTTTTTGAAGAGCTTAGTAATACTCCATTATATAAATTTACATTTCTTTTTTAAAATCTAATTTATTTTTTATTGATTACAGTGTATTCACTTTGTATCCCAGCTATAGCCCCTCCATCATCCCCTCCCAATCCCACTGTCCCTCCTTGTTCTCCTTCCATCCCCTCCCCAAGACCACTGATAGGGGAAGTCCTCCTCCCCTTCCATTTGACCCTAGCCTATCAAGTCTCCTCTGTGGCCTGGTGTGGCTGCTACCTTTTCAGGAGGAGGTGATCAAAGAACCAGCCACTGAGTTCATTTCAGAGATAGTCCCTGTTTCCATTACTAGGGAACTCACTTAGAGACTTATCTATTCTTTTGTTAAGGAATTTTGGCTACTTCCATTTTCTGGGTATTATGAATAGAGCAACAGTGAACATGTTTGATCAAGTGTCCTTGTGGTAGAATGAAGCAACCTTTTGGTATATGCTCAAGAGTGGCATAGGCGTGTATTGAGATAGATTGATTTTTGTCATTCTGAGCAAGTGCCATACTTATTTCCATAGCGGCTGTACAAGTATACTTTGCTAAGGAGAGAACAGTACTATCTCACTGAAGAATCTGCTTAAACAAGTTATATCACTAGGAAATATTGGAGGCACCAATACATATATTAAAGGATATACTGAATAATAAAAAAATAGCCTGTGGTGAATACATTTTAATTTATATGTTGATATTGGGACATATTACTAAATAAGATTAACTTTTATATTTAAAATACATAATTTATTCACTTGAATGCAAAGGTTAAATTTGTTGACTTACATGTTTTTCTCTCCTTTTAGGCTGTACTTTGGAGGTATAAGTTTTCTCAACTTAAAGGCTCATCAGATGACGGCAAAAGCAAAATCAAATTTTTGTTTCAGAATCCAGATACTAAGCAGATTGAAGCAAAGGTAAAAACAAGAAATGCATCACATAATACATCTCCAAGTCCATCTGTGACACTAAGACACAATGAGGAGAAACTTTAGGACTAATTAACACAAATGTTCTTTTTTACTTTGAAGTAGCCCAATGAATATCAAATACTTTTACTTTAAGGCTATAGCAACAGATTTTCAGTGAAAGGCATCAGAACTGATTCAATCTTCTGATACCTTCTTCAATTTCTTTTTTTCTTAGTCTTGTATGAACTACAATTGTGTGGGACTAAAACAACATGCTAAGAGTTGAGAGGGTCACTAAAACTTCCTTCATTAAAATTATTATTTTAAAAAAGCTAGTTACTTCATAGTAATCCACTAATCCTTAAATATTATTGCAAATTTCTAAAGAAAATGTTTTTTAAACAAATCTTGAGTAATTGCTATGTAATTATGAATTAAAGAAGATGATTTAGTCAATGCTTTTTCACATTGTTTTATTTAATTTTTGGTATTCTGGAATATGTTAGCTATGTTGTTAATTCAATAGGAAGTTTAAACACTTATAAGTATTTGTCCTTGCAAAAATTTAAACTCTAACTTATTTCTATTACCCTATTATAAAATCTACAGTAGAACTGTGAGTTTAAATAAATCATCAGAATACTTTTCCTCAGGAGTGGAATACTGGATCTTGAGGAAGCACTATTCCTAATTGTCTGAGAAAGTGACAGATTGATTTCCAAAGTGGTTGTACAAGTTTACATTCCCACCAACAGTGGAGGAGGGTTCCCCGTTCTCCACATCCTCTCCAGCACCTGTTGGCACCTGAGTTTTTGATCTTAGCCATTCTGATGGGTATAAGGTGAAATCTCAGGCTCTTTTTTATTTGCATTTCCCTGATGACACAGAACATTGAACATTTCTTTAAGTGTTTCTCTGCCACTCAATATTCCTCTGTTGAGAATTTTCTGTTTAGCTCTGTACCCCATTTTTTAATTGGATTACTTGGTTTGCTGGTGTTTAACTTCTTGAATTCTTAGTCCTCTGTCAGATATAGGGTAGGTGAAGATCTTTTCCCAGTCTGCAGGTTGTCTTTTTTTTTTTCTGTTGACAGTGTTCTTTGCTTTACAGAAGCTTTTTCATTTCATGAGGTCCTATTTATTTATTATTGATCTTAGAGCCTGTGCTGTTTGTGTTCCGTTCAGTAAGTTGTTTTCTTTGACAATGAGGTCAAGACTCTTCCCTACTTTTTCTTCTAACAGGTTTAGTGTGTCTGCTTTTATGTTGAGGTCTTTGATCCACTTGGACTTTCATTTTGTACAGGTGATAAAGATGTATTTGCATTTTTCCACATGTAGACATCCAGTTAGACCAGTCACCTCACACCAATCTCTTATTTTTATTTCATTTATTATTAGTTTTGTTTTGATTTTTGAGACAAGGTTTTCCTGTGTAGACTTGGCTGTCCTGGACTTTATAGACCAAGCTGGCCTCAAACTCATAGTGATATTCCTGCTTCTGAACCCCCTGTGTGAGTGCCGTGATTACGGACACGGGCCACCACACCGATCTTTGAAGTGGCCTTTTAAAGCCATTTATTTATTTATTTATTTATTTATTTATTTATTTATCTATTTATTTATTTATTTATTTCTATAATTCACTTTGTATCCTAGCTGTGTCCACCCCTTTTCTCCTCCCATTCCCATCCACCCTCCTTCTTCTCTCCCTATGCCTCTCCCCTAGTCCACTGATAGGAGAGGTCCTCCTCCCCTTCTGTGTGACACTAGTCTATCAGGTCTCGTCAGGACTGGTTGGATTGTCTTCCTCTGTGGCCTGGCAAGGCTGCACCCTCCCCAGGGGAAGGTGATCAGAGAGCCAGCCACTGAGTCCATGTCAGAGACAGCCCTGCTCCCCTTATTAGGAAACCCATTTGGAGCCTGAGTCTATGGTTTACATCTGAGCCAAGGTTTCAGGTCCTCTCCATGTATGGTCCTTGGTTGAGGTATCAGTCTCTGCAGGGTTCCCAGGGCCCAGTTTTTTGGGGGGCTGTTGGTCTCCTTTTGGGGCTCCTGTCCCTTCCAAGACAGGAAGCTGTCCCTTCTATCTTCCTCTTCTTTCATAAAATTTCATGCAATCTGTCCAAAGTTTGACTACAAGTCTCAGCTTCTGCTTTAATACCATTAACTTTTAGTTGCATATTTTTTTGCTAAGCTTTTTGTTACCATCTAACCAAAACCTTCATCAGACTATATCATAAAATAAATCTCTGCATACTTAAAACCCAGTTACCAAGACAGCAGGAAGAATTTTCCTTAACAAGGAGATAAATTGTTGTAGTTAATGATGAAAGCTCTAGATCCCACATGCTACCATTTCAAGAGATAATTTACAAACCACTGGATAATATAGAAATAGATAAAGATAATAGAGATATAGATAATCACAGAGAGGCAGAGATAGATCTCTCATACACATATACATCATAAATAATAAAATTGGAACATAAATATAATAATATAGGAATAGGAGATCCTGTTTTCATGGGAATATGAGATTGAGTTATTTATAATGAACAAAGATATATTGATATTTGCTTCTGAAGTCTGGGAAGTCCAAGATCCTGGCATGGACATTAAGTATGATATGGAAGGATGGAGGAGGGAAAAAGAGAAAGTGATGGAAATAGAGAAATAGTGAAGGTCAGAGATCAATACAGGGAATGTGTTCTTTATTAATAAAATAACTCAAGATAATAGTGAGGCCTCATCACCTAATCACTTTTTATAGGTTCCTGCCTATCACAGTGACAAATAGATTTTATTGCAATTAGGGCAGAACAACTCACTAAAATAATAGTGTTATGCTGTACTTCTAAGATAATTATCTTTCTTAAGAATATTTCAAATATATTAAGTAAGACTCAAAACAGAAATTAAAGATAGCTAACTGCTACCAATTTGTATTTTCTTATTATAAACTACGGAGAGAAGTACACACCTTAATGACTTGTAGTACATACAATTCTTCTGTGCTGCAAACAAGTCCTGAACGTGTGATCTAGACAACAGGTTCTCAGAATTCATGTTGTGTTGAAGTAATCAATGTGAAATTTGTTTAGCACTTCATAGCTGGTAAATAAGTCTGTATAATATTCAAAGGCTGGACAAATATCTAGCAACCAGAATCTCTAAGGGCCAGTTCCTTGTCTAGCCTGCTGTTCTCATTGCCTGACTCTTCCTAGAACTAAAGGTTTCTGAAACTCAGGCATACATGATTACTCACCAGCAGGTACAGCTTACATCTGTGCTTGGTAATTTGTTTCCTACTGGAAACTAATAGAATAGTAAACAAACAAAGAAACTAGAACCCAAAATTTGATATTGATCTTATTTTATATAAAATTTATACATCATTTCTGTGTTGTTGTCAGTGTTGCTGTTTTTTTTTTTTTTTAATTCACTGATAACTACCAGTTGCATTAAGAATGGGCTGTGTACCAGCTGTGGTGACACATGCCTTTAATCACAGAACTTCCTCAACAGAGGCAGGTAGACTTCTGTGAGTTCTAGACCAGCATGGTCTACATAGAAAGTTCCAGATCAGCCAGGAATACAAAGTAAGACCCTGTCTCTAAAAATTAAAAACAAACAACAACAGCACAAATACTTCTTTAAAAATCAGGATTTGTGTTTAAACAGGTAGTTGTTCTGAGTGCTGTATGATAATCTTATAATGAAGATGCAGGTAGTCCCAAAGAGACTTGATAGTCTCTGGCCATTTGGTAAAGGCAGAAAGCTCCCCTTTCTGAGAGAGAGGGATAGGGAGGAAAAGGGAGAGAGGGTAGGACCTCTTGCAGACAAGGGAAGAGCTACAATCAGGATGTAAAATGAATAAATTAAAAAAGAATAAAAAGAAAGTATTAATGTGCATATAATACCAAAAAAAAGCATTTTCAAAATGGAGAAAGTAAGAAGAACATAAACCTGAGAAAAATGGTGAATTAGATCAGTACAAGTGTCACTATTTGCAGATGATATGATAGTATACATGAGCGACCCCAAAAATTCAACCAGAGAACTCCTTCAGCTGATAAACACCTTCAGCAAAGTGGCAGGATACAAAATCAACTCAAAAAAATCAGAATCCCTCCTGTATACCAAAGACAAAAAGGCTGAGAAAGAAATTAAGGAAACAACAACCTTCACAATAGCCACTAATAACATAAAGTACCTTGGTGTGACTCTAACCAAGCAAGTGAAAGACCTGTTTGAGAAAAACTTCAAGTCTCTTAAGAAAGAAATCGAGGAAGATCTCAGAAGATGGAAAGATCTCCCATGCTCATGGATTGGTAGGATTAACATTGTGAAAATGGCCATACTGCCAAAAGCAATATACAGATTCAACGCAATTCCCATCAAAATACCAACTCAATTCTTTACAGACCTTGAAAAAAAGATTCTCAGCTTCATATGGAGAAACAAAAAACCCAGAATCTCCAAAATGATCCTGTACAACAACAGATCATCTGGAGGTATTTCCATCCCTGATCTCAAGCTGTACTACAGGGCAACAGTAATAAAAACTGCATGGTATTGGCATAGAAACAGAAAGGAGGATCAATGGAATCGCATAGAAGACCCAGAAATAAACCCACACACCTATGAATACTCGATTTTTGACAAAGAAGCCAAATCCATTCAATGGAAAAAAGACAGCATCTTCAACAAATGGTGCTGGTCCAACTGGATGTCCACATGCAGAAAAATGAAAATAGATTTATATTTATCATCCTGCACAAAACTAAAGTGGAAGTGGATCAAAGACCTCAACATAAAACCAGATACTCTAAAGCTGTTAGAAGAAAAAGTGGGGAACAGCCTAGAACTCATTGGCACAGGAGACGACTTCCTGAACAGAACACCAACAGCACAGGCTCTAAGAGCAACAATCAATAAATGGGACCTCATGAAACTGAAAAGCTTCTGTAAAGGAAAGGATACCGTCATCAAAACAAAACGACATTAGCCTTCCATTAATTTGGAGAATATATATTTTCCAATATTTTTTTCATTTGTTCTTCACTGCTCTTCAATATTTTATAGCTTTCTAATAGGTGATTAATTGTCATTGTTTTCCATCTGGCTAGTTCTTGTTTCTTTTCATATACTGCTGAGTAATCCATTGTGTTTATTATTCCTCACTCTATCTTTTCTTTCAGAGTTTCCATGTGACTTTCTTTGTGTTGTGTTTATTTGAGAGGTTTCCAATTCTTACAATTTTGACTACTTTATCTGTTCTAAGCATGCAGGCAAATGTTCCTTGTGACAATTTTATTAGCGCAACAGAGAAATATTTGACAGGTTAATTCAAGAACCAGTGTAGTTTAAGTATTAGCAACAGCTGTTTTTTTCAGCTTAAGATCTTTACATTTCTTGGTATAAATGATTTTATTCCATGTGTGGGGACACTAGACATTTCATCAATTTGTTTAGATACTCCAGCCTTTAGTTAAATCTTTTTGTTTGTCTGGCTTCCATTTACATTGCTTTGTTCGAATAAGGCAGCTATCAGAGTGCTCTTGCCAAGTAAGAGAGAATTACAGGCATTGTCTAACCCACCATGAGCATCTGTACTATGCACTCTTCATTACCACTGGGGAGAAGGATTTTCAGATCTCCAGTTGTCACCTGTTGAGATCTATGGCAAGGGATGAATGAAATCACCATCTTATTCACAAAAGAAGACCTGTCAATACTTAACAATTAAACACGTTTTAGTATAAAAGACAAAGGATACAAAAACATACCTTTCAAATAATAACCAGAAGAAAGCTTTCCTGAAGCAACCTCAGCCCCTTCTTGTTTATCTTGCTTTCTGATACATGTTTTTAACACAACAACAACGAAGAAGGATCATGATATATATTCATTGAATGACCAAATACTTAAAATTTGAAATTAGATTTTATTTTATAAGATTCATGGGGAAAAGTCAGAAAAGCTCTGTTGCAAAAGAGCAGCATGCAGAGCCCACGTATGTGTGGAAATGAAAGACAGAAACACGAGAAATAGGTGAGAAAAGAGACTATCCTTCGTGAGTTCCTACAGTTGTGACTGAGGAAGCCCTGGGGGTGGCTGAGACTGAAAGAGCTAAGACAGAGACCTGGGGAGGTGATCACTTCTCCTTATCTGCTTTTTCCTGCAAACCAGCACAAACATCAAAGTTGTAAAGATATAAAAATGTTAAAGTCTTAATCAACATCAATTGTTGTTTTTCTATTATTATCATATATTACAATTTATTCAATTTGTATCCCAGCTGTAGTCCCCTCCTTCATCTTCTTCAAATCCCACCCTCCCTCCCTCATTCCACCCTGTGCCCCTACCCTAGTCCACTGATAAGGGACTTCCTCCTCTTCCCTCTGACCCTAGCCTCTCAGGTCTCATCAGGACTGGCTGCTCTTTGGCCTGGCAAGGCTGCCCCCTTCCTCACGAGGAGGTGATCAAAGAGCCTGTCACTGAGTTCATGCCAGAGAAAGCCCCTGTTCCCCTTACTAGGGACTCCATTTGGACACTGAGTCTATGGGCTACATCTGAGCCAGGGGTTTAGATCCTCTCCATACATTGTCCTTGGTTGGGGTATCAGACTCTTCAGGGCCCCCAGGGCTCAATATTTTTGGCTCTATTGGTCTCCTTTTGGAGCTCCTGTCTCCTCAACATCAAATTTTTGTAAAATACTGCAGAAAATGGGTTGGATAATTATAAAGATTACTCTAACTTAAAATGCATAAATATTCAGGTGTTTGGAGAGCTTAAAAAGCAAGTTATAAACAACTTAATAAGATCATTTTTGAGAAAAAAATATTTTAATATTTGTGGTCAATGACATTTGAAATTATTATTTTCCCAAATATTCTTCTCCAAAACTCATCAGGAAACATACAAATGTACGCATGTGTGTGTGCGCGCGCATGCACACAAACACACACAAACACACAAACACACATGTGTGTATAAATAAATACATAAATAAATAAATATATAAATATATATATATATATATATATATAAACAAATATGTAAAACCAGAGAAGATGAGGTCATAAATTTAAGAGGTATAGGGCTGAGTGGAAGGATGGAATAGAGGGGAGAGGACATGGTGAGGATTAGACAGGGAAAAAATAGAGATGGGGAAATGATATGATTGCATTTTAATTAATTTTTTATTTAGAATTTTAAAAAGCCTTAGATAACATAACAGAATTTTTGAAAAGACTTCTCTGGTGGAAACATTTTTGGGAACCTCAATAATCAAGTGAATGATTTTTTTACTACTTTCAGAAATGTCACTATAGTACCCTGACTGTAGACTATTAAAAGGTGAAAGGCAACTGTTGAGACACCAGATGAACGCTATCGTGTTCCTATAGCAAAGCCCAAGAAAATACACTGAAGTCTATTCATTTTCTTAAGCAGCTCTCTGATGTTTTATAAGCTCTTCTAGTAGGCTGGATATCATTGTATAAATTGCAAACATCAAAAACGGTCTGCCAGTTGTAGTTATTATCGTTCATCACAAACATATAATTAAATAACAAAATTTGTGTCATTAAATTCAGTGGTTCACTACATATCAATTACCCTCATAGCAATGAAAAAATAAGCTGTATATCAGTCTCATTAAGCATGTAATTCTATTAATCTGCCATCAATCTTCTTTTCATTATAGTGTATCCATGAGAGCATTATATTCTTATAAATTACATATTCCTCATTCTAGATGTTCATTACACATAAAAATGACCACTTGTTGACAGTTTGGCGAATAATTGATTTTCTCCCCTGATCTATTTCTCTTTCCTTTCAGGAGTTGGAATTTTCAAATTTATTTGCTGTTCTTCATTGTATTCATTCATTTTTTGCTGCCAAAGTAGCCTGTTTGGACCCTCTGTTTTTAGGTAATCAGGCTGCTGCTTCCGCTGCTTCAAGCTCTGCTCCTACAAGCAAAGCAAAACACATGGCTTGATGTGCTGATCTCTGCCTGACAGTCCTCAGGGTCACTTGGATAGACTATGCTACCACAAGGTCAACAGTGGAGTCAGACTGCAAATGAAGCAGGAGAAAAGTCAGGAGGCATCTGCCACTGGTCTTACCCTGGACGGGCAGAGCAGCCTATTCTTTCTCCACATATCTCTATTAGGACATGGTTGTCACCATGCATGGTGACAAAGAAATGATTGGTGTAAAGTATGTAAATAGTATAAAAATTGTAAGCTACCTATAAATAAAAATATTAATTACATGGCTATTTCTCTATTTTAGATTATTTTATATGACAAATGCATATTGGGCCACATCATGAACCCTATCATTGTATTATGAGTGTAAAGAAGTTAAAAAAAAAATAAGAGCAAGGCAAGTAGCATGCAAAAAGCAAACAGACAACAACAAAAAACCAAACAAATGACTTCAAAGACAGAAGGGTCTCACTTTTCTCATGTTACTCCCTGTATTCTCATCCTACCATTCCACATGAGCACTCCAGTTGTGTTTATCTGATTGTAAATTGTTCTTCAGCATAAATAAAGACAATTACATTGGCCTGTGATAACACCATAAGAAATTAAACAATACCTTTTCAGAGACCATTCCCAAAATGTGGTCCTATTAGAAAATGGTATTATTAGATATGAATGTCAAAACACTCAGGACTCTCCTGTTCTTCATTTAAAAATACTTCTTCTTTTATTATAAGGTTTATGAACAAACTAAACTTTCATAAAGTTAAATGAACCAAAAATCTTGAAAAGAAAATGATATCAATAAATTATGTTTAAGAAACAAGTCTTTGTAAGTTTTCTGTTTAGTCAGGAACTAAAAAGACCCTGAGAAGTAGCCGCAGAACTTATGAGAGCTGGTGGTGTTTTCACTTGAGCATATTTATGAGTAAATTAAGTGAGATTTGAAAACAAAAGTCACAAGGAAAGTGCATGTCATAGAGCTCCATGGAGAGTGATTAAGTAGTGTCAAATAATCTGTGCTGCTGCAGCTAACTTGTATCTGATTAGAAAGGTAAAAAGACAGAAATGGGCAGTGTGGCTAGTGCTAACTAATCATGCAAATCAGGATGCATCTTTTATCCTTTCCTAAGGCTCTGTTTCTGTTTACTTTAAAATAAAAGTAAAAATGAAACCCATTTTTATTGGTACACATTAACTAGACATTGTTTGATCTCTTTTAAAATGACCAAGTTTTTTAATATGCAGGTCAATATTCCGTCCTTAAATTAAAGACAATCCCACATAATACTCAAAAGAAAAATAAAATTATTTGCTCAAAGGAACACTTATCAATGAAGGTAAAGTCAGAAAATAGTGAGAGATTTCACAACCATTAAAAAAGTTAATTCATTTCTGCAGTGGATTAAGTGAAAGCTTATGAGATATAAAAATGCTAACTTGGGTCTAAGATTCCTTGACAAAAGAACAGAAAATTTTGAAAGTAAAGGCGTATATTTAAAATATCAGTCTACACTTACAAGAGTCATTTTGGGATTACTGCTTACTACAGCAACCAGACACAAAGGCTAAGGTAAACTCTGAATAACCCTAAAATCTGAGTTCTGTCTTTCTAAGGAAAAGGAGAAAGAGTAGAGAGGGGCAGCGCTTACTATCTCTTCTGAAAGCTCTGCGACCAAGCGTGCTGGAGCCCCATGGTGGGGGACCTTGTCTGCAGGCCATGGGAAATGGGACTGGCATCTAAAAGCAAAATAAGTGAGAGATAACTTGGAACTTAAAACTATACAAAGGTTTTCTATAACCCGTTAAAAATAATCTTGTGGGGCTGGAGAGATGGCTTAGCGATTAAGGGTTATTACTGCTCATGCAAGGGACCTGAATTTGATTCCAGCACCCATCTGGGGTTACCATTCCAGGAGCTGTGAGTTCTTCTGAACTCAGCAGCACCAGGCACACATGGGATGCATGCACGCACATGCAGGAGAAACACCACATAAAATAAGTCTAAAAGGTAGAATTTACAACATTCCATCTAAACATACAAAAATGAATCAAGTCTTTTTTGTTGTTACATCAAATATTCTACCAGTGCTCGCGCCGTGCAAACAGTAAGGGTATGAGATAAGCTCTCCAGTATGGAGCCTGGGTACTGTGTGTACTTACAGACACACGAATATATAGAGAGGGAGACAGGTATAAAACATTGAGCTTCATTATACCGAAAGAAAATGTTTCACAGACATGTATAGCATAATTTGATTTCAGCTATAAAGTGTTCCTTGAATTAAAACCTATTAAAACAACCTTATTATTCTTAATTTTTATAATTTGGTTAAAATAGCACCATGCAGAAATTGCTATTTAACATGATTAGTGGGATAGGCACCAATTAGGAAAGTACTGTTCTGATTTTGATCAGTTCAACAGCTAGTGTTTAATGCTTTCTATATAGTGAGATTAACCAGTCATTTGCTGTGATTTGGGCTACATGAATAAGAAAATTTAGAAATTAATCAAAACACAGATTTTAATTTCTCAGTAGCTTAGGTTCAGATATAGGGGATTTTTTTTTCAACAATTCCAAGTTTGAGCATTAAACGCACATGAGAATGCTTAATGATATTTTAACCCCTCCAGTGACTTGGTGGATGTGTATGTACATACGTGTGTGTGTGCACAGACCATTAAAGGGTTTATTACGGTGTACACAGAGTACAAGCTTAACAGAAAATGTAGTTATGTGAGTTAGAGACAGGAGTTTAAAATGACTTTTACAGTGCTAGGATGAGAATGTCTTTTCTGTGATGAAAACTACAAATCACTTGAAATGAAGTATACCAAAATAGGGACATTTGAATTTGCTATTGTACAACTTCAAAATTACCTTAATATAATATTTAAAATAATAAATACCCAATGCTTCCCATCTGATCTTATTTTTAAAGAGCAGGATGAGGTAGTAATTTCTCACTCCTGTTTCAGGCATGAGCTGACTTGCTCCTTTAACGCCTTTGCTCATACAAGTATCATTCAACAAGGAGGAAAGAAATTAATGCCAGGTCAGTGTTGGCAAGCAGAGAAAGCAGTTCCAATGTAGGAAGTATGGCTGACCTCTAGGCAATTAGTTAATGACAACATAATCCTTATTTACAGTGACAGAGATTATTCATAGTATAGCCCAAGTCTAATGCTGAACTTAAAGTGAAGCTTGACTTAGCACTGAGGAAAAGTAAATGCGACCAATCACTTCATTTCACTGTTTCAAAGTTGCAGTGTGGAGAAGCTGTGCAAGGACAAGATGGTGCTTAACTTTGTAAGGTAAGTGTCTCTGTTCCAACTTAAGGACAAACATTTTGCTCCTGTTGATACTGAATGTGCTCATAGGCGGAAGGACTCTCTTGATCCATATCTCAAAAATTGCTGTTTGTGTTTTGTTCTGAGTCTTTAATACATTAAAATCATATCACTTTTCCTAATAGCTTACCTTTAAAGATGAATAAAATATAAATGTTATATATTTTATACATACTACGATGCAGTGAAACAGAAAGATAAAAATGTAAATATATTTATTTCATATTTAAATGTTTTAGTGGATATTTGTAAAATACAAATTGAGATCTGTGACAACCAGTCTGTCTTTGAGTTCATTAATGTACTATTACTAAAATATATACTTTTTTAATGAAGCATACTAGAAAATAAAAATTAAAGCTTTTACTACACTCATTCATTTTATTTCTTTGTCTGGTTTTGATTTGTAAGCCTAACACAAATTTACACTACAATCCTGACAGAACGAACTCCAACGTAAAAGGGAAAATCTAACTTCTAAACCCAAAGGAGTATAAACTGGAACACAATCTTCTCTGGCTCGTTAATATTCACGAATGTTTGATTTCTGACCTCGACTGACAGACCTTAGAAAGGCACTATTTGTCAAATTAGTTAAACAACGAAGGAGTGACAACTTTTGAAAGCACTGTAGCTTTGGTATCTATATAATGGTCCATTAGGGATGGGATCTATATTAAGAAGCTAGGTCAAGGACATTGTCTTGCCACTAATAACCGAGGAGGCATTACTGTATATCATGCACCACCCCCAACTACAATTGTCTTTCGTGTGACGTCAGTCTCATAAGAGCACATTTCTGATATTCATGTTGTCCTTGGTACTAAATGGGCTTTTAAAACTTCTCCGACATGTTGTTTTTCAGATTGAAAACAGAAAGAAAATTAGGCCTTCTCTGATAAAAATAGTTAACCACCCATCACTGAAGTGAATACTAAGGGCAAAAAAGATACAAGTCTTTTTTTTTAACTTTTTATTGATTCTTCTTTGAATTTCACACCGTGCATCCTTATCACACTCATCTTGCCCTCCACCCTTGTAGCTCCTTCCCCACCAACAAAGAAAAAATAATAATAAAAAACCTCATTATGGATGCTGTAGTGTCACAATGTGTCCCACAGTATACCCCTTTGTCCACACTTCTTTGCTTGCACATGTTCACTGCAATGACTTGTTGGTTTGGCAGGAGGCTTCCGGCTTCAGCTACTCTAACCTGTAGCTGCCATATCTACCCACTATGGGATACTTGTCAATACTTGAACCTCACTGGAACTCCTCTAGATAGCCTGTAGTTTCCCCACTATGGTATTTCCATGGCACAGGGCAAGTACCCCATCTGGAGATCCCAGATCATGGAAGGGGTAGATGGGGTGGGCCAATTCAAAGCCCTGGATCTGGGCCTGAAAGGCATCTGGGCTAGTCACCCCACAGGCTTTCCCACTCTAATGCCCTCCACCAGCTCACCAGCAAACAGGGTGGACACTACCCTGATACCCTGGTCGAGGTGCATAGCAGGCTCTCTAGAGTGTTGCAGCTGGTGAGGGACAAGGCCAGTTCACCCATGTTCATGACCCTGTGGGCAGGTCTTCCATCTCCAAAACACAAAAGGTAGCGTCATCTCTCCTGCACTTGTACCCTCAGGGCCAGCTCACCTACAACCCTCCATCCAGGGCCAGCTCTACTGTGCTGCCCAGGAGAGGTGCAGGGCCCAATCTACAGAGTGCTTCAGCAGTTGAAGGGCAGGGACAGCAATCCTGCTCTCATGACCCCAATGATAGCTCTTTTCTTTGCTGTGGGTGGCAAAAGTGATGGAGGTTTCGCTCTGTCTTTCACCCCCACTGCTTCATGTTAGTCAAGATGTGGTGCCAGCTCTCCCATGCTGTTATCCTCAGGGCCGCTCACTCACGACTCCTGCAATGTATGGAGTTTGCTCTGAGTACTGCGACTGGCAAGGAGTAGGATCAACTCTCCTGCTCTCATGCCACCAGAGCTATGTTTCTCAAGATGCTCAGATGAGGCGTGGGACCGATTCTTCACAGCCCATAGACATCAAGATGTCCCCAGGCAGTAGCCCAGACTGTGGTCTGCCTGTTATTTGGTGGTAGCAGACCCCTTCTACTGTAAGGCCATGGACTCAGACTTTCTAAAGAGGTCACGGTTGATGAGAAATAAAACTGAGCATTCTCCGTGGATCACAGGACATTAAACAGCTTATGTTAAGTAAAACAGTAATGGAAGTTCCAGTTTCAGAACAGGAGAGCGTCTCTGCTGACTCTGTATAAGCAATTGACTAATACCTATTTGTTTCTTCTTGAGAATGCAAAAACTTATAATCATGATGGAAGTCCTCTACTATATAAATAATCAAGTCTGTACTCATTGGTTTCCATTCTCTTAAATATGTATTCTTATGCTGCTGAAGTATATCTTTCATAATTTTTCCTTTCCTGTTTCATTTTTGTATAAAACCCAATTTATATCTTTTAAAATTATTTTTATTAATTAAAATTGATTTTTGTACCACAGCTGTAGTCCCCTCCCTCTTCTCCTCCCAAACTTACCCTTCCTCCCTCTTCCCTCCCTTGCCCCTCCACCAGTCCACAAATAGGGGAGGTCCTCCTACCATTCCCTCTGATCCTAGCTTATCAGTTCTCATCAGGACTGGCTGCATTGTCTTCCTCTGTAGTCTGGTAAGGCTGCTGCCCCCTCAAGGGGAGGTGATCAAAGAACCAGCCACTGAGTTCATGTCAGAGACAGTCCATATTCCCATTACTAGGGAACCCACTTGGACAATGAACTGCCACAGGCTACATCTGTGCAGAGGTTTTAGGTTATCCCCAAGCATGGTCCTTGGTTAGAGTATCAGTCTCAGAAAAGAACCTGGGCCCAGATTTATTTTTGATTCTGTTGCTCTTCTTGTAGAGCTCCTGTCCCCTTCAGGTCTTTCATCTCCCCTTTCTTTCATAAGATTCCCTGCGCTTTCCCCAAAGTTTGTGTATGAGTCTCAGCATCTGCCTTAATAACCTGCTGAGTAGTCTTTCAGAGTCCCTCTGTGGTAGGCTCCTGTCCTGTTCTCTGTTTTCTCCCTTTTCCAATATCCATCCCATTTGCCTTTCTGAATAAGGTTTGATGCTCTTACCCAGAGTCCTCCTTCTTGTTTAGCTTCTTTAGGTATACAGATTTTAGCATGTTTATCCTATATTATATGTCTAATATTCACTTATAAGTGAGTACATATCACGTGCTATGGGATTCAAGAACCTGTTTACTTCAAGTGTCCCTCGGATAACCCAACGGGTACCTTTTGATTTCAGATACACGTCCATAACAACATTTTCTCCTTGTTGAGTCTGCATAATGAATGTGTGTGCATGTACATTATTGACACAGGTGTCAGAAAAAAATCATACCTATGTTTTACAAGCCAATTAGGCTAATTATAAATTTCACAGTTTGTGGAAGATGCCTTATTGCAGGTTGAGAGCCAAATTATTTCTGACTGTCTTATTCTCCCAAATAGTTATTAATTCCCCAGCCATTTGTGTGACCTAACCTTCTTGTAACTTTTGGTAAATCCTTTTATAGTGTATAAACAGACCCCTAGATTCCACCAACTCAAAAACGTCATATGAGATTTACATCTGAGATTTCCTCACTTTGAAAAAAGCCACACACTTGATACTTACACCAAAAAACTTGAAATGTGTATGGATTTATGATTTTCTATGTTATATTCCTATAAAATTGTCATGAAATTTATCGTATAGGATCATGGAACTTGAGGTAACGTAAATGTGCATTGCCAGGCCATTGTCACTCCTATTAGATTCCAGAATAAACTAAGAAGCATATTCCCTTTAAGATAAGAGCTGTGTTTTAGAGGGAGTGCCATGTTTGTGACTAATGGGTCTCAGTATGTAACCCAGATGTGGTGGAATTCAGTATGTAGCCTAGGCCAACCTTGAACCTATATTTCCCTCTTAAGCTTCTCAAGTGGATCACTATACTCTAATATATATATATATATATATTAGAGTGTATGTATATACACTCTCTCTCTATATATATACGTATATATATATATACATATCTATATAAATGTTGAGATGTTCAATACATACATTTTTCAAGAATGTTTCTAGATATAAAATCGAAATTCATATTTATACTAAATGTGATTAAGTATATGTAAATCTTGCTGATCCTACTTTTCAGGATTTCTCATGTGATCTAACACTATGATTGTACATGTGTATATCTGTGTATGTGCATATACTCAAATTTCCACTATTCTAGATCTTATGTTGCTGTTTTTTTCTTTTGGTTTGGTTTTGTTTTTTTCATGACAGTGTTTCTCGGTGTAGCCCTGGCTATACGGGAACTCACTTTGTAAACCAGGCCAGCCTCAAACTCACAGATATCTGTCTTTCTCTGCATTTTTAATTGTGTAATTAAAGGTGCACTTCACAACTGCCTGGGCCAATCTTATATAGTTTTGATAGATGGATTTTATTGGAATGAGAAACTTCTACTTGATTTTTCATGAGGTGAATATGTTTAATTCTGTAAGTCTACAGGCTTGTCAAAATTAATGAGTTTCTATGATGATATTGTAGAACTTATGCTTTATTAATTGTTGATAATAGGTTGTGGTTAGTGCAATAAGAAGATGATACAAAATCATTCTTCAGAAACAAGTTTTATTAGGAGAGAAGAGGAGAGAATGCCTTACAACCACGGCAGCAACAGCTGGGCCTTCAGGTGGGAAAATATTCAGAAAAGACAATACATAATACCAGAAACCACATGGTTTGGCCATAAGGGGAATGACAAGACAAAGGCCTCCCTTATAATCCAGGCAGGAGCTTCATAGACTGTGATGGCTTAAAATAAATGAGAAATAGACACACAGACTTGATCACAACTTGAGGTTCAAAGTAGAGCCTTCAGAGAATTTGCCTGAACAAGGAGAAACATCTGACTTTAATTTTCCTGTAGAAGGTCTAAGGGAGTGCCATACTATGGAATCTAATCTGGGATAACCAATGTGACAAAGGGACATGGAGAAGCCAACAAGTAAGAGTGGTGAAGCTACAGCATAGCTTCTTATTTCTGTTCCTGAGAGAGACGGGTGCATGGTGACCTGGCATGATTTCTTCAGTCTATGGATTCTGGCTGCTTAGAGTGACCAGAGCCTCAGAGAGACAAGGTAGTCATAGTATCCTGAATCACTCTTCCATTACTTAGACACAATTTTTTGGAAAGCCATTAATATGGATGATGTTCCTGCACTGTGCCTAACACACCAAACCAATAGAGTTAGTACGCAAAGCTGAACATTGTTTATTGTTCAGAGGCTATGCAACTAATTGACAAGAACGCTGTCACCAATCTTTTCCCATAGCTCATGTCTGCACTTCTGTCTTATAAATGCTGTTATTGTGTGGGTGAGCAGCCATCTTCTTTGGGAGTTGTTTGACCTTTTCTTTTCTGTTTGTTCTTGAAAATGCATTTGCTTTGCTTGCTTTTCTCAAATAAACTCCAATAAGGGTAATTGGTTGACGAAAGGTTGCTTTCAACAGCATGCTGTTGATTCAACTTATTAGCATTTTGTGAATGACTATTACATTAATGCTTATGGGGAAAAGGATGTTTGTTAAAGCTTCATTTTCTGTTGCTACATGCATATAGTTTTGGCATCAGGATACAACCCCCCAAACACATGCTCTCTAGGATGTTTTCTTGCTGGCCCTGTGCACTTTACAGCCTGTTGACTTTCCTCCATTGATCACAAGCCCAGGCAGGCAATGTCCTCACTGACCGTGATTCCCTAGTGCTTTCCTACCACCTTTCCAGGTGGTTTTAGACATTTTTCTTCATGGGACTGTGTATGAGGAGGCACAGACACTTATTTCGCAGTTTGGTAGGCATGTGACAATGCCGCCTTCAGCAGTCCTTTCAGACTTTCTCAGACATTAAACCTTTCTTAAAGCTGAGAGATTTGCCTATCCTGATGTCTCTCTGGAGCATGTGTGTATCACAAGCCAAGTACACGAGGACCTTGATTTTCAGGTCATCACATGCATCTGACAATACATCTCAACTTTTCAAAGACTTTAATCAGCTTCTCTTATTTTGCATTACTTGCTCTTTCTTCTTCACAGAGCTGCAATGCAGAATAATCGAAGTGGTTCTTTTTAACAAACACCCAAAGGAAAATGCTGCCCAGGTCCAGTTCAGAGTCATGTAAAGTAAATGTTATCTTGCATACATAGCAGATAAAGATTCTGTTGAATGTAATTATGTCAGAAGCTCCCACATACTTGTCCTCAAGAAAACCAGTGGATCTTAGATGATTGTGTGATCTTAGGATCTTATGTGAATATAAAACTGGACTGGGAAAAGAATAATAGGACCAAAAAAAGATAAATACAATAAAGGCCATTTTCCTAGATTAATTTCTTTCCTTAAATAAATGTTCAACACATTCTGCAAGCTTTAGTTACAAACTTTGTTTCATAAGAACATAAAGCAGTTCTTAATTGAACTCTAATTCCATTATCTTTATTTGAAACCATAAGCAGCATTTGAAATTCTTATGCAAATTATTTATTAAGTATTATTTATTATTTCCACAAAAGATAAATTTAAAATTCCTTTGAAGGTGTCACTAAGTACATATAATTGTATGCACTTTCCATAAATTAAAAACTAAAAATGTTTTGTATTAGAATATTTACCTTAAAATAAATGTCATTTCAACAATTTCAACAAAAAGAAATTTTCTTTTATCATTTTTCTGTACAAAATAGGAAACAATAAGGCTGAAATAAAAATAAACTTTATAATGAGTATACTAAATGAACAAATAAAAATATTTTATATATTTAACATATCAGTAGATAGGAATCATCTTTTTTTTTTATTTTGTTGTGATGGCAAAGTATTTATAAACTTGTCTAGACCACTGTGATAGTCAAAGTTCCAGGTTGGCTCAGACAAATATTCCAGATGAATTTAGTGAACTACCAGTAGTGACTGAACTGTGACTGTTTCATTGTATCATTTGGAGTCTTGATGAGATTAAAAGACCGACTCCCTCCTTGTTACCAAAGAGAGAGAACTGACGGCAGATTTCTCTGCAAGCACCCCTGGGCCCTGGTTAGTAGGCTCTATTGGTTTTCTTATGGAGCTCCTGTTCCCTGTGGGTCCTTCTGTCCTTCCAACTACTCTTTCATAATATTCCCTTTGCTTAACCTAATGTTTGGCTGTGAGTCTTAGCATGTTTCAATCTGCTGCTGCCTGGAGTCGCTCAAAGAACAGCTATGCTACGCTTCCGTCTGCAAGCATAGCAGAGTATTATTAATAGTGTCAGGGGTTGGCTCTCTCACATGGAGAAGGTCTCAGGTTGGTCCAGGAATTGGTTGGACAGTTCCTCAATCTCTACACTATTTTATTTCCTGCACATCTTGTAGGCAGGGTAAATTTTGGGTCAAAGTTTTACTGGGTGGGTTTAATGGCCCCCCTCCCTTCATTAAGAGTCCTGTCTAGTTGGAAGGTGGGCTCTTCAGTTTTGATGGTCCCTGATGCTAGGACTCACCCCTAGATATGGGGGCGCTAGAGTCACCTCCATATCTTCCAGAAGCCTACTCTGTTGTAGGTCTGCAGCTTGTCACAGAGATGCTCCAGCCCATGGTTTCTCTTATCTCTTCAAGCTTTTTGTCCTTCCTCCTCAAATCTCCCTAGGTCTCATCTGTACCCTCAGTTCTCGCTGCACTTCATCTTCTCACCTGTTCAATGGATTCTGCTCTTTGAGTGAAATCTAATAGTTGCTCCTATAATTATTCCAACTTCTCTTCTGCAGGATTCCACAATCTTTTCCTAGTGTTTGGCATTTCTGCATTTATTTGCTGGGTGATGCCTCATTGATAATTAGGTAGGCACCGATCTTTGAGTATTGAAGAATATCACTAGGAATCATTTCATTGCCTCCCCCCCCCCATTTGTATTTGGTTCTATTCTAGTTCTCTGGACAACTCAGTCTCCAGCTCCTGGACCTCTAAGCAGTGTCAAGGGTGGGCTCTCTCTCATATGGGTCTCAAGCTGGACCAGCCATTGGTTGGCCAATCTTACAATTTCTGTGCCACCTTTACCACAACACATTTTGTAGGCAAGACAAATTACATATCAGAACTTTTATGGTTGGGTTAGTGTCCCTCTCCTTCCATTAGGAGTCTTTCCTGATTACAGTAGATGGCTGGCTCAGTCTCTATATACTCCATTGCTGGGATTCTTAGCTAGGTGACTCCCATAGATTCAGGAGTTTCCATTGTCCTACATTTCTAGTTCATTCCAAGGATTCCCCTTGATTCTAGTTGTCTCTCCCAGTTCTCTCTCTCTATTCTCCACTACCTTTGTTTAGTATGGTGATTTCTGTTTCATAAAATTTAATAAAATGTTGAAAATAATTTCTTCATTTTAAATACCAACCAACTGCAATTCAATTCTAAATGTAAAAACTACAAAGAAGAAATCCTCGGCAACATTTAAATACAATACATGATGCTTGATAAATGTTTGCTTCAGGCAATTCATTAAATCTTGTCAAGGAAAGCAACTATTTAATGAGACAGGAGCACCTCAAGCAAGCGTGAACCGGCTTTGAGAAATCTTTGATTGAGCAATATTCTAATTAGATTTTACACTCCTGTACTCAAATTTGTCAATGCTGGGAGAAAGCAAAGCTGATTGTAACTGGCAATAGACTATACTAAACAATTCTAATCTAAAGTTTAGAGACAAGAAAAATCTTTAATTTTTATTTCAGTCACAAATTTGATCAGTGTATTAATTTTGGTGATATTCATTCATTTCCATGGTGACTGATACTCTGCTGAGGTACATTTCTGTAACACATATGAATAGTGTTGTGGGCTCAAGGATTTTTGGAAAACAGCCAAAAAAACTGCATGATACCCACATCCTGTGAGAAGGGGATCCAGAAAACTCTTCTTCTTTAACAAGTGGTATATGCCAGAGACAGCAGTATTATGAACGAAGCACTCTAGCTCTATTTCAAAGTGAATCTTTCATGCATGACTTATTTCAAGAATTGAGCATACAATTGTCGTTACTCTGAATTAATGATTTAACCGAGTATAGTATACAAATCTAAAGTTTAGTATATAAAATCTATTATGAAAGCAATTAGGGGAAAAGTTTAAATGAATAAATTGTAATAAATAAAAAAAATTAAAAATAAAAAAGAATTATTATGTAACTATGTGGATAATCGTTATTCTGTTTTGTCTGAAAAAATATTACTATTTCAGCTTTATATCTGTGTTTTAGATTCAACTCCTATATTCTGGAGCAGATGCCATTTCATTTCTTCTAAATTTCTAGCAATATGAAGTAATAAAATATCTATATTTAGGATTCATATTTTCACTTTAAGTAATTATTTTTAATTTCTAAATTTATGTTCAGGGGAAAATATAAAGTCCTTTACATTCTTAATGATATAAAAAGCCTTAATTTAGACAACTGCTACAGTGATTCAGGTTGATAGCTTTCATATCGAAATTAGTCCAGGTGCTCCCTACGGCTTTCTTCACTTGTTTTCTTCTACCACCTGCTCTGGGGTTGTACTATCCACAATGAATAGATGGGCCTTCTTACATCGACCATCAATCAAGAAAATGTCGCACAGATATTCTCAGAAGCCAGTGTCCTGGAGGCAATTCTCTTGTTGAGGTTCCCTCTTAAGAAATAGTTGTGTCAAGTTGACAAAAACTAAGCAATGATGTTCTGTTGGCTAATTGTCTCAGACTTTGAATTTCTTGGTTATGTTTCATGGGTCTGCAAAATGGTTCGGCAACCCAGTAAACTGCATTTCCTCATGGTCTCTGCTTCAGTTTCTGCTTCCAGGTTGCTGCTGTGGCTTCCCTTAATGTTGGACTAACCCCGTGGAAGAAAGCCAAGCCTATTACTGTTAAGGATACTCTGCTATCTTTGCAGACAGGAGCCTCTCAGAGTCCTCTGAGTGGCTCCACCCTGCAATAGTTCAAAAAGATACTAAGGCTCATAGCCAAACATTTGCAGAACATAAGGAGTCTAGTGGAAAAAAAAAAAAAAAAAAAAAAACGGGAAAGATAAATAGGCCTAGAGGCGACAAGAGCTCCACAAGAAGACCAATGGAGCCAACTAACCAGGATCCAGAGTGGCCTTTGGAGTCTGAGCATCAACCAAGTACCCTGCATGGGCTGGACCTATGTTCTTCTTTCTCTTATCCCCCAAGGGTTTGCAACCCTCCCTGGCACCTCAAGTCACAGCAGGACTAAGTTCATCCTCTTAAACTGCGACCTGACAAGGCAGCCCAGCTAGGGAAGAGGGATCCAGAGGCAGGTAAGAGAATCAGAAGTAGCGCCTACTCCTATTGTAAAGGAACCCATATGTTGACAAAGCTACTTATCTGCTACATATGTGTAGGGGCTTCAGGTCTAAGCCATGAATGTTTGGTTGGTAGCTCAATCTCTGTATGCCCCCATAGGCTGAGGTTAGTTTGCTCTGTAGGTTTTCTTGTAGTGTCTTTAATCCCTCTGGCTCCCTCTCTACTTCTTCCCACTATTTCACAAAACTCCCCAAGCTCACCTATTGTGTGACTGTGGGTGTCTGCATCTGTTTCCATCAGCTGCTAGATGAAGCCTCTCAGAAGACAATTATGCTAGGTTCCTGTCTACAACTAATGTTACTAGAATGAAAATACAGAAAAATTGAACAAAATAATACTGGGCAACTTCAAAATTCCACTCTCATCAGTAGTCAGATTATCTCAGTAAACAAACAAACAAACAAAAAGATTTGAGTTAATAGAATTATAGAGTAAATGAATTTGAATGAATTCTACAGAACAGTTCATGCAAATGCTACAGAATATAATACTACTTAACTGTAGATCATGTTTTCTCTAAAATAACTGATATAATACTACAAAAAAGCAAGTCTTCACACATGCAGGAGATTTAAAATAATTTACTGTATTCCATCTGAACACAATGAACTGAGATGAGAATCAATACAAAATGAAACTAAAGAACACATACAAACGCATGAGAATTAAACAGTAGATCATTCATAATGGATGGGTCATTGAGTAAATCAAGAAGCAAATAAAATTATTTCTATGGAGATGAAAACATAATACACCCAAACCTATGAGATAAAATAAAAAGCAATCTTAAGAGGGGTGGTTATAGCTAAAAGTACTTACATTGAACAATTAGAGAGATACGAAATAAATAACCTAATAATACACTGCAGGACCTTGGAATATCAGTAGAAACATAAATTCTAAATCAGTGGCTATATCGAAATAATTAAAACAGGGAAGAAATTAATGAAACAACCCCCCCCAAATTTATAGAGATTCAAATAGTTGATTCTCTGAAAACATAAATATGACCAACAAATACTAGTAGGCTAAACCAAGTAACCAACAGTCAGAAAAAAACCTGCATTGTTTTGAAAGTCCCTAAGAGATTCATGACCAAGGACTCAAGGAGAGGTTTACCACATCTGGCTCCAGGTTTTTTCTTCAGTAACTTACAGCTTCTGGAAGGAACATTTCTCTAGGTGTAAGATATTCAATTATCCCACACACACTTGTTTTAAGCTGGTCATTTTTCATTGGATTGTATTTTCAGCTTTGTGAAAAATCATTTGACTGTTTTGGACAGGAAATACTTTTGGTCCTTTGTTCCACTAATTTTCGTGTCTGCACTCTTCTGCTACGAACATGACACAATTTAACTGTTTCTAAATATTTTATCTTGG